>JAOEHX010069764.1:0-15691 GCA_025448015.1 Bolborhynchus lineola
CACCTGACCCAAACTGACCAAAGAGGTATTCCATACCACAGCACATCATGCCCAGGATGCAGAAACGGAGAGCAGAGTACCTGGAAGGGTGTGGGGGTGTGCATGGCTTGGTTGGGCTGGGTATTCGTGGTGAGCTGTTGTATTCTCTTCCTTTGCATTTCTCTTGTCATTATTATTATTAGTGGTAGCAGTAGTGATTTGTGTTATACCTTAGTTAGTAAACTGTTCTTATCTCAACCTGTAGGAGTTGCATTCTTTCGATTCTCCATGTAGCAAACTGCGTGGCTGATTTACGGCCTAAACCACGACACTATGTAGTCTGGTAATATTTTAAGGCTGTATTTATCTTTTCTTGGTTATGTTGTGATTTTGGGTTTTTTATTATTATTTTTTAAATTATAAACTGAAATTTTGTCTATCAGTGACTGTAACAAAAACAGTGGAATGTGGTTATAATAATCCAGGTATATTTGACACTGAGAAAACAACCTGACTGATCTGAGTTTTCCAGATTTAGCTATGCAAAACAAAACAAAACAAGCAAACAAACAAAAAAACCCCACATCCATGGAAATCTATCCAAAATCTTTGACCTTGGTAATGTTACACACTACTATGCTCACTAACATAATCTAATACTGCACATTTCTCTTGAAAATGAAAAAGTAGGGACATTATAAATAGTTTCCCTTAATCCACATGCCATTATCTGATTAGATGAATCTAAACTTTCTAGCCGCAAATAACTTTAGATGAAAGCAAATTCTCACAAATTTTCTTTATCTGCCTGCAGTTATTTTTTACTTGGTTTACCTCTGACAGCAATTTATCTAAATGGGCAGGCACCTTCAGCTAATTTATTTTAATTCTTTGTATGATACAACCATGGGTGATAAGCATATAAAAATGATGCACAAGTAGACACTAGAGTAAAGAAGAGAGCACCATCAGCATGACTGTCATATCCCCCCAGTGAAGGACTGCAAATTCTCAATGTAATAACCCTGCTGAGAACATAAGAATGAAAGCACCAACTTTAGGGTCAAGAGAAGAAAAGGAAGTGACAGCATCAAACCAGGAAAAGCGGCAGAAAATAAGAAATATCTGTGTAACAGTTTAAACTGTATTATTAACTTTTCTTTTTCTGTAATAGATTGAGTCTAATTGATTAGGTTAATGATAGTGTTCAATTACATGAAGAATGTATATGTCCCTCACTTTCTTTATACATAAGATGTGCTTCTGCTTTGCCCTTACATAAGATTTTGAACCTAACAGTATGGGCCATTGTTTAAAGTCTACCACTAGGGCTGTAATAATAAGCAATGTGGTATTTATTATAGAATTCTTGTATATTGTTTCGGTTATCTGTTCAAGTAAAGATTATTTATGGATTGCTTAATATATATATGTAAACATTTGAAGAATGAAAAGAACAATATACAAGATACAAAATAGAAAACTATACAGGCAGAAATGTATCAGTTAGGTAAGAATAACAATTAGAAATTGTACGTTAAGCTATAACTTATATATGGATACTTAAATCCTTGAAATTTAGGTGAGTTTATCTATACAGTTTTTCAATTTCAGATCAGATAGATTTACATATCCAATAGAACCAATATGCCTGTGAAGATATTAATGATAAAATGGTAAAATATGAAGGTTATTAGGTTCCATTGGTCACAGTAACAGTAATCCTTCTCCTTTCCATTTAATTTCTCAGTGCCAAATCACATCTACATAAAAAGTCTCTATACAGCAAATACACAAGATGCAGTTCAGTAGATGAATGAAAGCAGACACTCACAAATACACACAGTTGTAAGTTTAAATTTATTTGAAGTGCCTGCCTTTGACAGCAATAGAGCTCATTATTGCTAGGACGTATATTTTCTAACACTGACATTCATAACAGGCTTGAACTACACAGTCAATCTGCTGTTGCAAGACAAGTAACAACAATGATTCTTTAATGTTGGTGACTTTTCCTAGAGAGGTAAAATCCAGTAATATAAACTTAACAAAAAAAAAAACAATTGTCCCCTATAAACTGTTACATACATATCTGCCTTTTCAGTCTTTTGTATAAATTGCTGAGCAGCAGCAGTGATAAAAGGTACTTATTTTAATGGAAGAAAATCTCACTAACATATTAACTGTCTTTGATTATTATCATTTGAAAGCCATTACGAATCTGTGTCATAGAAGAAGCAAATGTTGAACTATATTTGACTTTTAAAAAGTAAAATAC
Source organism: Bolborhynchus lineola (assembly GCA_025448015.1). Classification (NCBI taxonomy): domain Eukaryota; kingdom Metazoa; phylum Chordata; class Aves; order Psittaciformes; family Psittacidae; genus Bolborhynchus; species Bolborhynchus lineola. The sequence continues at coordinate 2,258 of JAOEHX010069764.1, forward strand.
TAAAACATTTAGCACTGCAAGATAAAAAGCAAATTTCAACCAATGTATTTGATTATTAATTTGCTCAGGTCTTAATGTTTATATGTATGATTCCAAGCATTGATTATGTACTATTACCATAAACTATGTCTCACAAATGTTCTATTTCAGAATACATAAGCAAGGTCATTTCCCTAATATTTAAGCCTAATAAATATGCTGGCTCAAATTTTTGAATTTTCCCCAAATTGCAAACGTTACTAGACTTTTAGCATCAAATAATATGATGTGGTAAAAGAGACCAGCCTAAGACTAAAATAAAGCTATTGATTTTTTTTCCTCAGTAATTAGAATAGTAATTTTTTAAATACTATCTAATTTTGAAACATCCGTGGAAAAGGATTTTGCAAAAAAGATCTCTTCCTTCAGGCTTTGAAACTAGCATAGTGCAAAATATTGTTTCTCATAAAGTGACAGTTGTAATTATTTATTTATGGAAGGAATCAAAATTTTAGTTGGAATTCAGTGAATTACTGCATTGCTGGATCTTGCTTCAGTGAAGCAAATCATGTAATACTTTGGTATGTTTCAACAGTAATGCTGCTTTTGATGAACAAGAAGCTTTTCTGATACAGTAAAAATTTCTGGACATTTGTGGTATGAATGTGGGAAGTTTCCTTACACAGACTTGTTTGTTGCCCTGGCTGCAGACTAAACTATAGCACTTATAATGTGTTTTATCTAAGCTAGTTAGCAGTGGCCTTGACAGCCAGCAAGCAGAGAGTAATTTCCAAACTTCAGGAGCAATCACTTTGTGCCCTGAAGTCATGACGAAAATCTAACTGCAGGGGAACTGACATTTCAGACAACGTACGTATTGAAAGCCATTCCCCTATACAGGAATCATCTTAAAGGCACACTAGCGTGGTAGCAAATCATTTGGAGTGCCATGTGACATGCAGAAAGCAGGAAAACCTGGATCATTTTATCCAATGGCATAACTATGCTGACTTTCACTGACATTCATTGTTCATTGTTCATCACATTATTTAATCATGCTTTCTTCTCTCTTATGTGATAATCCATGGTTATTGAACAAGAAAATAAAATCACTCAAGTGTTTGAATATTCATTACACTATGCTGTTAAAAGCAACTTTTGCCTGGAAAAAAGTTAGATAAATGAAACTATTGATTATACAGTCTAAGAGATGTTAGAAATGATTGGTCAGTAGCGTATCTGTTACTTAAGACTAATTTCAGCAATTCCAAGTGACTACAGACAAACATTAACTCCAAAACTGCAAAGCTGTCCTTCAAAAAGCATTGGAAAATATCAAACTTATAATCCAATTTTGCTTTACAAAAGCACATCCTGATTGCAGCCCTCCTATGCTGTAGTTGTGTTAGCCATTTCACAACTGGCTGCAGTTCCACACAACAGCCACTTTTAGATACTTTCTTCAGCTAGTGGTTAGGCAGGCTCCAGCTGCAACTGAATCCTTGACCAAAAATGCTATATTTTGAGTGCATCCTGTTTTCTTTTGTTCTTAGGCTTAAAAACTTCTTATTTGGATTGTAAACATGTGAATTATCAATATTTCATAAAGATGATTTAATAAAGATGAGCAATGTTCTTGCTCATAGCAGTAGGATTGAACTAAATGATCTTTAAAGGACCCTTCCAACCCAAGCCATTCTATGATTCTACGATTTTCAGATGCTATGAATATTAAGGACTTTCTCTAATACCTGCGTACTTTTGCCAGGAATTTTTATGCAGGTGTTTAACTCTTTCTTAAAATTATTAGGATCATCTTCAAAGGCACAGATTTTCTCCTGGCTTAGCTGAGCTCAATATCTTTCCTGAATTCTTTTTTTAACTCTTTATGCTACTCCAACATTGCAGTATCCTCAGTCAGAATGAAAACTGCGTTACTGGTGAAGTGCTTTAATAAACTGTGTACTGGAGACAGACACATGACTTGAAAATAGCTGAAAATGGTAGTGCGATAAAATAGTACTGTGGTCCTTACTGAAAGCAAGTTTCCCTGTACCAACCTGATTGGTATCTCTTGACAATGTTTGGAAAATGCAAATCGTTACAACTCTGTAGGCAATATGCCCAATCATTTGGAGTAAATGCATTCCTGGAACTACACACTTGATTGTTGGATTTAATGCACAATTGATTGAACCATCATATTTTGACAAGCTCTCATGATGGCATATTTAATCAAAGATCTGTCAACTGCTACAGCACATTTATTTTAGGACCAAAGTAATTTATTTTAATGTCCATAGCTATAGTTGCTGAAGTGGACAAGACAAATTATCCAGATACTCAAGAATTATCCAAGTACTTTCAGAAGATTGTATGGAGGCTGAGGTACTTGTTTAGGACAGGCAGAGTAAAATATAAGTGTGCCAGCCTGCTTCATTCTTCTGCAGGGAAGCAGTACCATTCCCTTAAGTTCTGGGCACTGCAGAAGAAAATGTGCATCTAAGTTCATGTCCTTCTCCCAGAGAGCATATAAGGCAGGTTCAGCTACTACATTATAAAAGCAGATGGCTGAAAATTGTTCTTGGGGCTGGATTGGTGAGCATGCTACAAACAGGATTAAGCTGGAGAAGGAACTAAATATGGTTCTTCAAGTCAAAAGGTCAAAAAAATCCTCACTGTAACCTCGGGAAAGTTACTTAACCTTTCTAAGCCTCCAAATTTCCAATTACTTCCACTGTCATTTATTCTGTACATTTAATAAAACAACAAAGGATGATAACAGTTCACTGAGGACCTTAGAGTTTTAAATAATTAATGTTATCAAACTTTAGAACTCATCAGGAAGAAATAGGGTTAATCAATCAGAATGACACAGGATTACACTCCCAGTACATTTGAAGCATGTTCCTCTAAGGAGAGGCAGGTTATAGCTACTTGCTATCGGAAAAGTATATTATTGTTAGAGGACCCTACTGGAAATGCTTCCCTGTTTCTCCCCCAATACAATGTTTTAAATGTACCTCTAAAAGTTTTACATTGGAATATTTACAATTTTTTTTCACTGTATCAGCAATACTACTTTCATTCAAGTGACTAAAAAAAAGGATATTTGGTCTACACATATGTTCATCTGCATTTTTATATCTGGTTTGTGCTTTGATTTATTATAATATTGTGTTACACACCAAAAAAATACATGTAAATAGCAAGAGAAAAAATACAAAACCCAATGAAACAGTAAATGCAGTTTTATTAGTTGTATTTATTTATAATCTTTGAAAAACATCTCACCAGATTTTGTGTATAAAGTTTTATAATCTGGGCACTTTACTTTCTTAGTTCATCACCCAGATAATAACTAATGTGCAGGCCTTTATGAGTTCATATATTATTTAACCATATTTTTTCAAAACTTTTGTGTCAGTTGTGCTGCTTTTTCTTTATTAAGAGTATAAGCATGAATTATTATTAATAAAGCTTGGTGATACATTCTAACTGCTTTTCCAGGAGGCAATTTGAATGTTTTTCAGAGATTCAAGAGAAAAAGAGCAAAAAAATGAATAGAAAGTTACGGAATGAAACTTTAAAAAAAACCTGGCATAATTATTTTTAGAATGTATTTTTAGATTTCTGTAGCTTTTTATAAAATGTTCTCATGATCTTCTATGATAAAAACATTAAATTAAAGGGAAGAAGAATGGGAATATAGTATATAAAAAGAGAAAAAGCTAAGAAAAATATTTATCTTCCTTTTTTTTTGTTTGGATTTTTTTAAAACAGTTATTCTATTTCTTTTTTTTCTCCCCTAATAGCCCTGTACTCAATGCAACCATTCCATTAAAACAGAAAAGCTCAATAACTTAATAATAGTAAGACTGTTTCCATATGTACACTACATATAATATCCCCAATGATACTGAAAATCAGCATATATGTATATTCTTGAATCTCAAATTATTATATAAATTCCAGTCAGAAGGTAAAAAAGTGGTGACAATTAAGATTTTTGTTTTATTTATAAATTTAATACGTGGATGGTCCACAACTACATGCAGAAGCTTAAAGTAACATTTTATTATTTCGTAATGGATATGAGTCACCCGTCATTAAGTCAGATATTTTTGCGTAGAAAATAATTCTTCCACTATATTAGTTGAGCTTATAAAAGGAATCAAACATATCTGATGCAAGAACATTAGTCTGCTTTATTCTGGATTTACAGTGTGAATTGGGATAGCTGAGGAGCACCAGATGTACAGTAACAGGCAAAGTCGGATTATGTAACTCAGTGTGCTGTTTTTCGGATGGGGTAGAGGTTATTTTCTTAAAAATAGCTAGTATAAGGCTATGTTTTGGATTTGTGCTGGGAACAGTGTTGATATCCCAGAGATGATTTAACTATTGCCGAGCAGTGCTTGCAGAGCATCAAGGCATTTTTTGCTCCTCATCCCACCACACCAGCAAAGTAGCCTGGAGGATGCACAAAAAAGTTTGGTGAGGACACAGCCTGGACAGCTGATTCCAACTGATCGAAGGAATATCCCACATCATATGACATCATGCTCACCATATTAAGCTGCAGGAAAAAGAAGCAAAGGGAAAAATCTCAGAGTTAAGGCATTTTGTCTTCTCAAGTAAAGATTGCGAGTGCTGGAGCCCAGCTTTACTGGAGATAGCTGACAGGAGTAGCAAATTCCTTATTTTGCTTTGCTTGCATGCATGGCTTTTGTTTTAACTATTAAACTACATTTAATTCAACACACTTTTACTCTTCTGATTTTCTCCCCCATTCTACTGCGGGGATTGAGAGAGTGGCTGTGTGGTTGTCAGTTGTCAGCTGGGGTTAAACCAAAACAGTCAGGGAGCAAGAAGTTTCCAACTGCTTTTGATGCTTTTAAACAAAACCTGGAATTACATTTTTGTTGCTATATTTACTGGATCTAATTTCTGATAGTGGAGTTGATGGTTATTTGCAAACAACCATTATCTTCTATCAAAGTATATTAATACTGAAAAGGTGAATAATTTTCAAGTACAATGCTTAATGTAGGCGGTGAACAACTAGGATATTTTTTTGCATATTTGTTTAACATATGCTTTGTAGCTATGCTATCATGCCTTAGAGTCCCATCATTCCCTTAGAAATTCATTATCTTCAGACACAAACAACTGGAAAGTGGCTGATAAACAAAATCATTAGCCTGATTTTTCCATTTACTTTGAGAATTCAGAAACAGGTGCGGCAAAACAAACCCCCATTAAACAGCTGTTTGTTTCATTTCCAGTAGCAACATAAACCACACTCCTTCATCTCAGAATTGATTATGTCACTGTAACACAATTTAGTATAATTTAGTGTATAAGTGGCCATCTCCTTTCAAAAACTTCAATCTGAACTGCAATGTGAACATGACAACTAAGAGCCCAGTCACATTCTAATGTGTTTGCACAGTGTGTTGTCTACAATTTCCAGGTGGTATGCAATAATACAAGTGTAGTTGTTTCATCCATTTTGTTGGAAGTCAGAACTAAAGCATATTTTCATATTCTTTTCTGTTGCTTCTCTTGATTATATTTTTGCATCTTCTATAATGTATGCTATAGAATGTAAAAGAGATGTTCCAGAAATCCAGTCTATAACATGTTAATGAAAGATAGTCTGCACTTATTTTGAGGCAGGCCTCCATTGTTTCTCAAATATGTGGTTCTTCAGTACTGCTTATAACATTTTATTGTAACAGTGTCTCTAGTGGCAAAATCACCTCAACAATTGTCTAATTTCTACAATCTAACAGAATTGTCACTTGATCATTTTATATAGCTGTTCAAAAGATCTGGGAACAAACCTAAGTGTCATGGACCCACCAGGCCAAAAATAATTCACCCTTATGTTGCCAATCAAAGTCCTTCTGAGCCACTTCAATCTTAGCAGCTTTATCCACTTGTTGGTTGTTCTGGTGTTCCTCAGTGGCCCAACTCTTGGGTACATGAGCATTTACATTAAGGAGGTGATCCTGCCCCTCTACTCCGCTCTTGTGAGACCTCACTTGGAGCATTGTGTGCAGTTCTGGTGTCCTCAACATAAAAAGGACGTGGAACTGTTGGAACAATTCCAGAGGAGGGCCACGAGGATGATCAGGGGACTGGAGCACCTCCCATGTGAAGATAGGCTGAGAAAATTGGGGCTGTTCAGCCTGCAGAAGAGAAGGCTGCATGGAGACCTCATAGCAGCCTTCCAGTATCTGAAAGGGGGCTGTAGGGATGCTACGGAGGGACTCATTATTAGGGACTGTAGTGACTGGACAAGGGGTAAAGGGTTCAAACTTAAACAAGGGCAGTTTAGATTGGATATGAGGAAGAAGTTCTTTACTGCAAGGGTGGTGAGGCACTGGAATGTGTTTCCCAGGGAAGTTGTGAATGCTCCATCCCTAGCAGTGTTCAAGGCCAGGCTGGACATAGCCTTGGGTGGCATAGTTTAGTGGGAGGTGTCCCTGCCCATGGCAAGGAGGTTGGAACTGGATGATCTTAAAGTCCTTTCCAACACTAACTATTCTATGATTCTATGATCCCACAATTCTCTTAGTAAAAATTCATACATTTTGGAGGTAAGCAGTATCTTTTTAAAAATAACACTATTACATAAATGTATGTTTTATATATTGATTGACACACACAGGAATGTGAAAATAAAACATAACATTATTAAAAATAATTCAATAAAACATAATTAGAATTTGACTGGGTCCTACATCTTCATTTGACTTTTCTGATCGCTTTGTCTTCATTAGTTTATTTTATTGCCTAGTAAGTCATAAAATAAGCAAAGACTTCCTCTCACTAACTCCCTGCTTTCCTACTGATAAAGTAGCAAAGTTTCCATGATCCTTGTAGTTACTGTTGTCATATGAAGATAAATATATTTTTCATGATTCATTGAGAGCTGCTGATGTAGGAAGTTACGTAGTGGGTTTACAGAAGAGAGTATAAAATGGGTGAGAATAAGTAGTTTGTGCCAGCTCTTACTAATACAGGTAATGTCCCAGTTCTTAAGGACTCCTGCCTATGGTAGAAAATATTATGATATACCTGCAGATGCTGGCTGCTTACAATTGCTTATTTTTTCACTAAATGCTGAAAGTGAAAAAATTACAATATCCCCTGAAAGAACTGATCTATATAAAAAATGTAAATTGTTCGATACACAAAATATAAATATGAAGCCCACATTTAATCTGAGCAGAAGTAAGCAATACACTAGATAGATGAAAGATAATTTGCAGTCCAACATTAACCTCATGCTAACACACTGCATCTGGAAAATATTGCTATGATGATGAATTTCAACAGTTCTTCTACCCTTAAGATTTTTGTTTCCTCTAAACATATACTGACAATAGCTAGAATGAAACCAACAACATAATAATGGCCAAAATATTTTTTTTTTCTGCTTTCATAGCTTTCAGTCTTACTGAATGCATCGCACTCAGAAACTTGCTATGGGCAAAAGGGAGCCAAACATGTATATGAAGCTGAGAATTTTTTATTACTCCAAAATATGGTAAACAGATATTGCTGGCCCAGTTAGTAACATTATCACCCATGGTGCAAATCAGTGCACACAAGTGTCAAGAATACAAGGGTTAAAACTGTCACACCAAAACCTGTGGTGAGTGAAGGTGATCAGATTTGCATGAAGAACAGTTTGGGAATGAGCTCTGAGGTCTTGGTGCTTTGACAAGCCCTGGGGCAATGAGTTTGGGCGTTAGAGAGCAGGGAAGGTCAAAGAGCAAGCCTCAGGAGGATGGGCCAGGATGTAGCTGTGGTGGGAATCTCAGTTGAAGGCCAGAGAATGTGGGGGCTGTGAGAGGGTCTGCAGCATTGTGAATGGTCTGTTTCTCTGGAGAGTTTTACAGGGGCCAATGAGATTGAGTGTTGTATGTATGTGCAGGTTGGGAAAGTACTGAACAGGGGGATAAAAAGGGCTTGGTTGCAATAAAGTTGGATTTGAGCCTCCTCATTAACTTGAGTCCATGTTGTGAAATGGCACAAAAACCAAAACAAACTTCATTTCCTTGCATCTACCCATTTTCCCAGATGTGACACCCTGTGATGGTCAAGAGATCCTTTCAGTATTCATCTCTAAACAACTCAAATGATAGGAGGAACTCACTGCGTGCTCCTGCTTGGGCAGACAACCAGGCAGGGGGGCAGAGCAGGATCCCGCTCACCAAGGGGATGATGGTTTCCTGTGTTGTCTGCCCTGAGGCCACGAAGATCAACTGCCCCTGCACCAAAGTGCCTAGAGGCAGCAACGCAGACACTGTGCCTGCCAGGCACCGAGTTAACTGGGTCAAGGGCTCACCAGATCCCCTGGACAACAGCTGGAAAGTTCCAGAACAGCTCATGATGCATGTGCATGCCTGGAAAAGAGTCTTACCTCTGGAAGGGTTCCAAGACAGCCTGACCCTATAAAAAAATAAAACGGTCCCACAAGTGTGCGGTGCGTGTCTCTCCATCTTGGATTATGGGACTGGAACAGAAAGAATTTCCAGTTCCTGACTGAGAAAATGTTGCTGGATCTGTGGGGTGGTAAGTCTATTTCTGCTTTTCCTTCCTTCCTTTATTGTTTTCTTATCTTTACTGTGCATCTTTTATAGGAACAAAAATGTGCAAAGACTTTTATTTCTCTTTATATAACTTTAGGGGAGTTATCAATAAAATTAATTGTGGGTTCTCCCCTCTCTCCCCTTCAGTCTCTGGAGGGTTTCATTTGTGAACTGCACAGGATTTGTTGTAGGTAGTGGCCTCTCCTGTGACCCATTAGCCAGACAGGATGCATTCCTTAAGCCCAGGCACACCCAAGGCATTTCCAGACAGTGACTGCAGAGGGTATAGGGAAAGGTGTTGCTCCTTTGTTAACCCTAGAACTGAAGCAGGAGCAGGGGAGGCAGCAGTCACAGGCTGTGGTGCAGGTTTTATATGAACAGCACCCAGCTCAGACCCAGTGGGACAGATCCCCTGCACTGCTGGGTCAGTACGCAGCTAGGGGCTTCCTAAGAGCAAAATCATATTTACTGTGTTGGTTCATTATGAAATAAAAGATGAACTGCCATCTGACTTCTGTCTTCATTCTACAAAACAAAACCAATGCCTCTAATACTTGTAAACTGCAATTTAATTTTCTCCTAGTCTTGCTTCCTGTCAGACTTCCCATCATTCAGTAATAACCTGTCTGCCTATTGACACATTGATCAATGAATCTACCTATCAGACAGGCATAATAAAAGCATGATAAACTGTAACTTTAACTAATTGATTTAATCTGATAATTATTCAGTGTTAATTTGTATGCTGTTGTTCATCAGTATCTCTAGCCCTAGTGAAAGACAGGAAAAAATGTGAGTTTTTTTAAAAAATGCCTGCCATGTGTCAATAATATTGCTAAGGTAGCTTTTAATATAAATTTCTCTCCAAGTTTCATTTCCTGTGGAACTGAACCCACTCAGCATTGTGCATAGAACCTGGCTTACACAGATGATGTGGACAAGAAGCCGTAAGATCTTATTGGTGTGGCCTGCTATTTAAAGACCCCACAAACAACTGTTAGTACAAAATGTACCTTGTTCAGCTTTGACTGGTTGTGACAGTTAGGACAGGACGTATGTTACCTTCTCCCATGCTCCTCATGGCACTAATAGCTTGTGTAAGCTTTATGGGATTGTTCCAAATAAATACCAGTCATTGGCATTCAGCCTGTTGATGGTAGTTGTGGTTTATGAAACAGGTTTTACATCAGTGTGGTGGAAGTGAGTGCTAGTTACCTCTGCATTGTTATCAGATCTGGTGTACCAACATGCAAAATTCAGAGGGGAATTAAAAAACCAGAAAATTTTCACTCCCTTATGAAGAAAAGACCAGCCATACAGAAGGGAAAAAAGATAATTATAACTCCATTCTGATTTCCTAATTAGAGAAAACCCTCTTTATTTCATCAGTATTATAGGAATGCAAACCATCTGCGCTTTAGGTTGCTATACTGTATCATTCCTACGTATAGCATACAAAGTAAAAGATTTTCATAATTTCTTATATAAATGCCTGAAAATATCTACTTTCAAACATCTTAAGTATCTTAGTAACTACTGGTATCCTAAAAGTCTCAACTTTAGTAGTTGAAAGTCAGTGACGTTTTCAAAATCCCTTCTTCCTATGGTGTTATACTGAATGCTAATAAGAGACTGGTTTCTGCATTCACCAAGAAGAGGCTCAGTCTTCTGCACTGCAGCTTACAAGTATTAGCAGCAGCATACTCACCCTAATGACAAGTGTCTCTCATTTATTCCCACATGGCTGGCAATGGTAGTTGACATAAATAGGAATTGCTTCTACTTTAAATGTCAGCTGAAAGGGGGTGTAGAAGAGCACAGATATCCATTACTGTGCTACAAATATCAACAAACACCACATATCTAATGCTGAAAAAAGGCTCATTTTTAATTACTGTGTCATGAAAGCAGTTAGAGTGTCTACTGGGAAAAATGTAGAAAAGCTGGGGTTTGCTGTTTTCTTTTTCATGTATTTATTCTCTGTAGCATGATTATGCAAAATATCTGTTTTGTTGCGTTGTAGGGCAGACCAGAAAAGAAAGAAAGAATAGCATGAGAGAAGGAAATGCGTAACACTTTCATTTATATATTTTTGGGTTTACTTATTTTAAAAATCCTTTTCAAAAAGCTCATATCCATAGTATTTTCAACAATGATCCCTTAACTTTCAAATTATAGTTAACCAGCAGCAAAAGAAGTATTGTAAATTTAATGAATGCTATCTTAGACTACAAATTAAAGAAGCAGAAAAAGCCTCTTCAGTTGCTTTTGCCTCGGACATAGCTTGTAGTCCCTGAATACCTCTGAATTGGGATTTACAGCTTGACAGCTAATAGTGGGTGTATCTCTTTAGATATAGATCACCACTAGCTAAGAGGACTCTATTGACCTTTTCAGCTTATTTCTATGTTACATGACTTCTTGTTCAAAGAAGCTGATAATTCACGTTAGTGTAAAAATACATGTTGGCACTCGGAAATAATTCCAAAAGGGCGGGGGGGGGAAGTAGCTTTTCATGGTTCTTTAATTCCTTGAAAGAACTACAGCATTAAGCTCTAACATTTGCAGGTTAGGAACTTTGGGCCTGATTCTCAGGTCTATTACACAGCCAAACATCTCAAAGACAGGAAAAATAAATAGAAAATACTATATTGATTTTGGTAGACTTTTATATTTACTTAGGGCCTATGGAAGTGCTTTTATAAAATGGAGCAAATAGGAAATCAAGCCCCTGGTTTCCTTTGTGCTGCACAATTTGCAAAATATTTCTTCTTTGGAGAGGATTGGCGTAGAAATTTTTGTGCTTACGAACGCATTATCAAGAAGCAGACAATACAGCTCCATACTACAGAGTTATCACTTTCAGTTCTCATTATCTCAGACACAATCTTTGGAACTTTTGAAAAATATAATGCTTTTAATGGAAGTCATATAAAATATGTCATTTAGGAAAATGTAAGGAAAATAGTAAGCACTAGTTTCTGTCTATTAAATGAAAAATATATGAGATAAACCAGTAGAACACAATATATTTGTGTGTGTATAAAGTAAGTATTTGGGAAAGCCTATTTAGAGAACAGTTGAGATGAATGTACACAATGGGACTATTAGAGAATTACAAAGTGTACAAAATTTTCAAAGCATTATGAAATACAGATTTTGGTTTGTCGTGGTTTAAGTACAGTCAGTAAGTCAGAATCACACTGCTGCTCTTTCTCACTCTCCCCTCTTCCTCCCCCCCTACTCCTGGAGGAATGGGGAGGAGAATAAAAGGAATATAACTCCCACGGGTTGAGATAAGAACAGTCCAGTAACTAAGGTATAACACAAAACCACTACTGCTACCACTAATGATTATAATGATAAGGAAATAAAAAGGGAAGAGAATACAGCCACTCTCCACCCGCCGACCGATACCCAGCCCAACCAAGCAGTGATCTAACCCTTCTGGGTAACTGCCCCCAGTTTATAAAGTAGGTATGACATGCTGTGGTATGGTCCTGTCTCTGCTTCCTCCCATCTTCCCTCCTCCCTGGCAGAGCATGGGACTCAGAAAGTCCTTGGTCAGACTAAACATTATTGAGCAGCTAAAAACTTTGGTATTATCAGCGCTGTTCCCAAGCCGAAAGTCAAAACCACAGTACTACACCAGCTACTAAGAAAGAGAAAAATGACTGCTGCTGCTGAACCCAGGACATGGTTCTAAACACCTGGGCTCCTTTCTAGTATCTTCTGATTGCACCAAGAGCTTTGTACAAGGGGGGAAGAAATAACGGACTCCAGGCAATTCAATATGAATTAAGCAGAAGCCCCTTTTTTGCTTCCAAAGTTAGACATATAACAAAACTCCTCCCCTTCACATGATCATGCAGACTATGATTGATTGCATGCACTGTTCATGTGCCCTTTTACAGGTTCTAATTAGTCCTTCACATTTACGTCAGGTAAAGCCCAGATCCAGGTCTCAAACCACAATGCCTTGTTTACTTGCTGCTTCAGATGCCTCACTTCCTTCTTCCTGGGGCCCAAGGCAACCCTCAATGCTATTGCAGAAGCCCACATTATGGGCCTGGCCCATCAGGAATCCACTGTTAGCAAGATGCATGCCCACAGTTCCCCTTTCTTGTTCTTGAGCCAGACAAATACATTTAACTGCCCCATGTATCATTTGCTATATATATTGCAAAATACATGGCAATAAAATTAACACAACCAAAATTATAGTTATTACCATCGCACATCCTTTTAAAATTGACCCTAACCATCCAGTGAAACCCCAACTTGTCAGCAACGCATCCAACCATGGCAGATGCCCATCTTCGTACATCCCGTGTAAGACCTTCACATGACCCCATATTTCTTGCACATTCTGTAACACCTTTGCTGATTGATTACTGCCTATGATTACCCCTCCTACTGAATAATTCACATACATGTTGATCTGGTTAAGCAATTCCCAGACAAACGGAGTGTGATATGACGTGCTCCAGAGGCTATATGGGTCAAGTTCCATCCAATTTCTTAGCAGGATCCCCAAAACTGGCATATTGAGCTGATCCACATTCCTGCACATCCAACAGCCTTTTATCCCTGTAACATTAATCATATAATCGCAGAATCATAGAACAGTAAGGGTTGGAAAGGAACTTAAGATCATCTAGCTCCAACCCCCCTGCAAGGGCAGGGATACCTCACACTAAAACATGCCACCCAGCCTGGCCTTGAACACCACTAGCAACGGAGCATTCACAGCTTCCCTGGGAAACACGTTCCAGTGCCTCACCACCCTTACAGTAAAGAATTTCTTCCTTATATCCAATCTAAACTTCCCCTGTTTAAGTTTGAA
>JAOEHX010069766.1:0-26100 GCA_025448015.1 Bolborhynchus lineola
GGCCATGGAGGGCTCCATCCCAAGGCACCGCTTGTCTCTGCAGGTGAGTACAACACCAACGAGGACGACCACACGGAGCAGCGGCGCCAGGTGGTGAAGATCCTCCCGCACCCCACGTATGATGCCAAGATCAACAAGCACCACAACGACATCGCCCTCCTGGAGCTGGACCGCCCGCTCGTCTTCAGCAGCTACGTGACACCCATCTGCACGGGCAGCCGGGAGTTCACCAACGCGCTGCTGAAGCACGGCATGGGCACGGTGAGCGGATGGGGCAGCACCCTCTTCCGCGGCCGCCCTGCCACCGTGCTCCAGGTCCTCAAGGTGCCCTTCGTGGACCGGCCGACCTGCCTCAAGAGCACGGCCACCACCATCCTGCAGAACATGTTCTGCGCTGGCTTCCCGGCCGGGGGCAGCGATACGTGCGGGGGGGACAGCGGAGGGCCCTACACCACTGAGATCGAGGGCACATGGTTCCTCACGGGCATCACGAGCTGGGGCGAGGAGTGCGCCAAGCCGGGGAAGTACGGCATCTACACCAGGGTCTCCAAGTACCTGAAGTGGATAAAGGAAACCACGAGGCTTACCTAGCCCAGGGCTGGGGATGGACCGGTTACGTGGAGAGAGACCATAGCACCCACGTGTGTGCCAGAAATCACTGTGTTATAATAAACCTCTCTGAGTGAACTAATTCCTGCTCTCGGAAGGTGAAGGTTGAGAGGACGCAGTGGAAATGTGGTAATGAGGAAATAAAAAGGCCTTTCAATTACCCGTGGCTGCGTTCCTGAGCACACCGGCACTGCTGAGTGGTGTGAACCCCCAGATCCCAAATGCAGAGGCTGGTGGTGATGAGCTGGGGCACGGCTCACACATGCACTGTGCCACCAGCATTGCCCACGGCTGCTATACCATAGGCAAAGGAAGCCACCTCAGTAGCAGGAGGAGGTGAACACACAAAGCATTGTACCTGCAGTGCTCTTGGCCAGATCTTTTCACATGAACAAAGCCAAGATGGATCACAGGCAGCAAGCAATGCTCCTCCTGCTTTAGGAGAGCATAAAACTGGCTGTATAAATGACCTAAAATCCGCATAAAACTCATCTAAAGGTAGTGGCCTGCTTTATGCTAATGATTCCTACTAAACCTCGTTAGGATTATGAAGAGAACTGCTCAGTGCTCATTACCTGTCTTAGTCTCCAGATTGATCATGTTAAGAGGCTGCAGCCAGAGATGCTGCTTGTGTTGATAGAAGTGCGTTGCCCTCCCCATGGAGCTTGTGGGATGTCCCATGCGTGCAGTGTGGGACACCCCAGTCTGAGCAGAAACCTTGCTGGGAGGTGCCTGCCCTGTGCCTGGGGTGGGCAATGGCACTGACACACATGGAGAGGAATGTGGCATCCCATGGAAAGGCTGTGATGGGCAGAGTTCCTCTGTCAGGCTGTTTCAAATGGGCTTAGTTCAAGGGGAGTAATGCCAGAGGAATGGAGGGTAACTCTGATCAGGGCTGGTTCATCTCATATCTCCTTCCACGGAAGACTGCAGGGATGCACAGGGAAAAGCACTGCCCTGTGGAAGCACATCACGGTGCCCAGCATGGATGTGCAGCTCTGCGCAGGCTTCACCTCATTGCAGCCACCATGCACAGGACCAGGCACGTCTCCAGAGGCAGAACTCCATTGACAGGGATCTCCCCCCTCCCACCGGGTGAGATGTGTCCCCCACACCGTCTCCAACAGGGCTGCTGCTGCCCCTATAGCCCCAATGTACCCCACCATCAGCACGGGCCCATGGTCCCCAGCCCAGTGCTGGGATGCAAGATTGTGATGGAGAACCCCTGAGCCAGGGCAGGATATCAACAGCTGCTATTTCAGATGCTGGTATGAGCACTGAGGTGCCTCTCCCAATTTCATTGCCACTACATCCAGCAGGAAGCTAATTGGATCATCCTCCAGTGCTTATTTTAAAACCAAAATGCATGTAAGGAGGTTATATTTGTTCCAAAGAAATTAAATCAAACCAATACTGTGAGAATTACTTTTTCCCCCTCAAATTCCATAGCAGAGGTGTCTCGGGACAGAACTGCATATTCCCAGATGAATTTATTTAACAAGTTTTTAATCTTTAAATATAGATTTAACACATTTTTTTACAGGTACATATACAATATAGTTTGTTTCAACTTGCAGTCGGAGAAAACTCTCCACTGTGATTTACCCCTATACATGAAGAGCCTAGTTCAATCAACAGCATACTTAAGGTAAGATACCATGTCGTGTGCAAAGTTTCAAATGTTAAAAACCTCAGACTGTACATTCAGATTGGCAGAACTGATCAACCTCATAAATTAGGAAAAGCTCAGATTTAAAACTATGGAAGACAAAAAAGATTAAAACCATCAAATATGCGATGTGTGCTATGTTCGAGACAAGTATTTACAGTCGTACCTCAAAACGTGTACTCTTACCACAAGAATCCTTACCACTAATAACAGCCCCAAGAGTCATTTCAGACAGTTTTGGTGGTCCACCTATCAAGTGCATTGTGACCAGTTTTGATGTGGATGGAAACAACCATCGGTGACTTCAAACCCCTCTACTGTGGTTGCCAGTGGCTGAAGAACACTGGGATCTTCCCAGCTCCTGCACAGTCCATACTCAGCTGGTCACATCTATGAGGGTGTATGGGGGTTACCCACAATACTGGCCACCCAAACTGGAACCAGCCCACTTCTGAGTGCCAGCATGGTGGGGAACCCCCCGGGCATCCACAGCCACCAGGTGAGTCAGTGAGTCCCTCATACAAAAATGGTCACTGAATAACCCAACCCCAATGTGTTTGAACTGAACAGCGTGGGACTGCATCTGAGAACCTCTGGATCACAAATCAGGGTCAGATCATCAAGGTCCCCCTTCAGTCCATGGTATAAAGCGCTTCGTTTTGCCGGGACAGAGCAAATTCACTACCACATGCAAACTATTAACCCTGCTCTCGACACACTCAGATGCTCTTTGCACACATCTGTTTAAAAGTCAAACCACCTGTACCTATGTTCTACAAAAGCAAAACTAGACAAAGAAACACCAACTTAAATGGTGAGTGTTCAATATGCTGTTTTCTTTCTCAAAAGTTCAATAGATACATCATTGTTAAAGATGCTGAAAAGTACAGTCTTAATCACAAAAACATCCTTAGTGCAAACATGGACATTTAACTTGGATTTATGGCACGTGTTCCAAAAGTACATACATTTAATGTAAACTTCAACACTTGCTCAATACAGGTTTCAGCCTTGGGACCCTAAGTGGTTGGTGACAACCCTGAGTTGTCAGTTTGCCCTGATCCAAACCTCACTGAAATCAATGGGACTGACTGCAACGGGCTGGAGTCAGGCCCTAAGTACAAAAAGAGGATCTTCAGCGTTATTGCATCTTCAACGTGTGAGTCAGCCAGATGATGCTCTTACAGAACATCACATTCACATAGCTAAGAAAAACCCAGCCACAAAAATCAATTCAACAGGACACAGAGCTGCTTTGTCTGCCTTTTTTTTTGGTGGTGATGGGTTTTTGGTTTACCAAACCTCAACTCTTTTATTCGCAACTTCAACAGCTAAGATATGGAGGTAAAGCCTTCAACCTGTAGAGGATATTTCAAGCATCTAAATAAAGTGTCAGGAAACTGTAGTGTACTTTTCTGATGAAACGTGATGAATGTCATGGAAAAACAGCAGGTAAAATGAACAAAATACTGTACTTTCCAGAGGAGAGGAAAGAACAAAGTGATAGAGCAGAAATGGCTTCCTTGATGACTATGAGAAGCTGCTTAGGACCCCGGTCCCGTTCAGTGCAGATGAAGCTGTGGAGGTCTGTGAATGTGATGAACAGTACAGGACAACTCCAACTACTGTGTTATTTCTCTGTAACACTTAGTTGAAAGCTTCCAAAGAGCATCGAAAATGGGATGCTACCAGTTCACCCTTAATTCAAGGGGAACTAAACTTTCTCGTGTTACACAGGGCGGCATCTATAAAGTAATGAAGAATGATGTTAATATTAAAGCATCTTATTCCATGAAATACATTGTTCCCTGCAACCACATAACATTTGTATAGCATAAAAAACCCAAGTGCTCTCCTGTGGTTCTTCTACAAAGCTGAACTCCCACTTGCTCCAGTGAGAGCCTTGCCCAGGGCAGGACCACAGGGTTTGATTCATTTCCATCACCTATCACTTGATTATCACAGCGTGACCAGCCAATATCTTCTCTACACTCCTTATTTTGTCAGGCTTTTTCACAGCATTAGGAAAGCTGTTCTGTGAAGCTGGCTGGCATTGGGTTGGACAAGGAGACCCTGCTTTACGTTTCAAAGGCCCAAAAGAACTCAACAGCAGCTCTAATGGACCCTGCACACATACAAAAGCCTGTGGCTGCATGTTAAAGTGCATGAGTTCTAGTGCAAAGAGCTGTGCTGCATCTGCAAAGCTACAAATGGCATTTTAAGTGGAACTTAGGCAAAAGTGGTGCGTTTCAGCCAACATGCTCACGTCAGCCCACAGGAGCTTCAGAGGTCAGCCACCTCTGATACTCCTATGGGGCAGATTCAGGGCACAGGAGGGATTCCCCCAAGCTCAGCAGACTTGATCCCCACTGCCCTGGCCAGCAGGAACAGAAGACAAGCAAGCTTGGACCTTCAGGCACTACGAGCAGGGGAAACCTTTACTCAGCTTTATTGCAAGAGCACATGCAGGGGATCCCCTTAAGGCTTAGAAGAGATGATAGAGCAAGTGGGGCGTTCAACAAACTAGGAGAAGGTCTGGCGTGTAGAACAGGAGCCTGCATCCTCCTTAAGCCAAGTGGCTGCATGGCCCTTGGCACGGAGCATCCTTCCATGCCTGCTCTGAATGCTCCCTGACTTGCGGCTCAAGTCAAATCCTGCCACCTTACTTGTTTTGATGCTTAAAAGAAGTTGGAAGTTGTAGCAACATTTCTTTTATACATATAATAAGCAAAGGCATTTATCACTGCTCCCGTTTTTCATTTGAATTTCTGGTTTTGTTCAGGCTATTCTATTTCCTGCCCTCTCTAAAATAAACCAGTCTCATGCAACCTCCATGCAGCGAGAGCAAACTGGACACTTGGCCCTTCTCTTTACCCAGCTTCTAATGGCCAGGTGAAAAAAAGCTGCACATGCTTTGGTTCCATTTTGCTCTTCCTTCCCCCCTAAAAAATCCACCATGGATTCACACAGGAGATAGAATAAACCCATTCAGAAGAAAGCAGCAAGGACTGATCTCAGAAGAGGCACACAAGAAGTGGTTTTCAAAACGGCCTCCAAGCCAGCTCTCTTTCTCCCAAACAGCTTCATAGCTTATATCCAAGCCAAGATGTACATAAATCTTAAGTTTCCTCCTTTGCAAACGGAGATATGCATCAAAATACTTTCTTTATCAACAGTTACATGGCATTGCCAACAGTAACCACTCGTCTATAAGGACATTTATCTGTGCAACCACGTGAGGGAAGGAAGAGAAATCACCTGTGGATGCATTAGGGTGTTTGAAACTGAGCTTTGCACACAGGCTGCATGGTGGATTTGCAAGGCTGGCAATGGTAGGGGAGCAGGGCATCGACCAAATACACACCTGATAACTCAAACTGGACAGCAGAAACTTCCCTGCAACTTCATTACGGTTTGTACTCGCTCAACGCTGGGATACTTTGCAAGAGGGGAGAGGAAGAGCTTGGAAGCGTGTGGGTATCAGCCAGCCCGTGCTGGGAGCTTTCTCTTAGTGCCTCAGTATAAACGTAAGAAAACATGTTAGGGTAAGAGAACCCTTTCACCTATCCATCTAAAGGCTTTGCACTGAAAAAAGTCCAAATCTCAGGTCTGTATGAATTCTGGTTGTGAAATTCTGTCCCTGGAGATAGATTTCTGTCTATTGTGGGGACCTGGAGCTGAGCAACAGGGGAACTACCCTACAAAGGGTCAAGACTGCATCTATCCCAGCGCTGAAGTGACCCCAGCAAGCTCGAAGCTCTTGGGGACCCCCCACATGTTAATCAAGCTTACCCTGCTGCCATGCAAAACAGCACTTCAGCACAAGCAGCTGTTAATGTATGAGGGCTACAGTGCTCCCTCCTGCCCCTACTTTGCTATACAAGCTTGGCTGCCTAATTCTGCCTCTGCTATACTGGAGCAAGAGCTCCATCTTCTGAAGAAGCAGCAAAGAGCTTAATCCAGACTTCATCCCTGAGCAGGCAATGGGACAAAGTCACCTGCAGTATAAAATGACCAGCCCATACTGGAGAGGGAATTGCTAAATGCAAAGGTACTGTTTGAAAATCAGTTTTCAGAGTGCAAGCACATTATGGCTATAACGACACATCACTGAAAAGCTCTAGGAATAGCTCTAGGAAAACATCCTACCTCATCCTACAATATTGCCTGGAGTGCATGTAAAATCAGAATCATGCCTGAAGACTGCATACACCATCAGCAAGAGGGAGAGAGAACAGGCTTCATCTTAGCAGGGAAAACAGAGCCCAGTTCAACATGACTGCAAAGCACCTGAGACTCACAGCAGGAGCTCTCTGTGGTTTTGCCTTGTGAAATCCTCATCTGGCAACTATAAACCAGCCTGGAGCTGTGGGTCTCCAGGCTTTGAGGGATATGACCACTGACAAAGCAAATTGAAGTTTGCCAGCACCCATTTTCAAGATGAATTTATGGCTGGAGAAAACTCCTGCCCAGGCTCTGGTCCAGGACCCAGCGAGATGCGATAGCCAGGCTTGCTGAGAAGACAACACATAGTGCTCCAGGGTGGGAGTGTGCCAAGGGGAGTCCTCTCAGCCACACTGAGATCCCACTACAAGCTACCCCTTATATACAGGCAGAAAACCTCTAATCTGTGAAATTCAATTGCCCTGCATCAAAGGGGACAGAAAACACCTCCCTGTATAAGAAGGATTTCACTGAAATACACTGGAAAAGCATCAAGAGCTGACTGGGGTTTTAAGCCTTTTAGAAGGCTTCCTTCATGCTCAACAAAACAACAGATTTTGACAAAAAGGAAGTCATTAAAAAGAACTCTACTTGCAAAAATGTGTTTCGTATGGTCAAAACGAGTGCATCTTTATTTTAACTGCACTAAATCTATGTGGGTTTTCTGAGCTGCTCCCATGGCAAACCCTGGTCTCCCGTTTCCAGCGGACAGCATGGTGATGAGGCAACACATGGAGCGGTGATGGTGACACACAGCAAGGGCGACAGGCTGCTCTTAAGGCATTTTCTTGTGTCCTCTGTTATGCTTCCCTGCCTATTTCTATGTACACTTATGGCTAGAAAATGAGCAATAGGGCTTTTGAGACTAGAAGCCTTCTGCCAAAACCTGCCAACCTGTTTATTATAAATGTTCTTCTAACAAGCAGGCAGCAATGTGGGCAAAGGGAGGCTGCAGAAATGAAGTATTGCCCTCAAAGTGCTGGGGGTCAGGCCACGGCACCTTTGGCAGCAGGAGGAGATTTTACCTAGACACCTCCTATTCCCATGGGATTTGAGCTACAGCAGCGAGGAGGCAAAGCAGTCCCGGGAGTCCCTGCTCAGACTCCATCTCTTCTCCCCGATCTTCTACCCAGCGCTCTTGTAAAGAAATCTACGTTTTTAAATGCTTGGTTTTAATTTACTAATGCCTAAAGTCACATAAGTGTCTTAAGGTGTTAACAAACAGCAAAATAAAAGCTTAACTGACTACTTTTGCAGGCTTTTGGGAGTAGCTGCTTTCTGGTTTTCCTGCAGAGGCATATGCAGCCGGATTTAGTACATCAAGTGTAATGCGAATGGCTTAAAAGACCTGACTGGAGTTACAAGACACGTCTGCTAGGTGTGCTATATGATACCTGTGACTTTGGCATTCCGAAACCTGCAGTCACCGACCACCAGCTGCAGGCTGTGCACAGGAATCCACCCTTCTTTTCTTCTGTTGAGGTTTTTCACCAACCTTTGAATGACAATGGTGTTAGTAAAGGCAGCAAATCAGCCCAGGAACAGTTTGATACGGGCGCACTACACAAATCTGGGTCCAACCAACACTGTGTTCCAACCAGGGAAGCATTTTAACAGGAGCTGGGTGTGCATTTAAAGTGTTCTTTTCACCTAAATACAGGAACCTAATTAAAAAGCCTAATAGGCATAGGTGCCTTGGGCCCCTCTCTAGTGAACGGAGAGGAGCACGGCTCCCCAGAGCACACATTATTCTGCCTGGGACCTCCAGAGGTACCGGTTTTCCTCTACTGACTACTGATGAAGCCAAGGGCAATAACTTCTTTCACTTCTCTGTTATTGAGCTAGACTGGTGGGATGAATTTAATCAGGATACTGTAAGTAAATTCAAGCCAAGACTGAGGCAGCTGAAAATAAGCTCATAAATGACATCCCTCTGTCTCATGCAGTGAAATATGTGCTAACAGAAAAGTTTGGTACGAGAAATCTTTACTTGGCACTGGCCAAAAACACCATGAGGGGTGGTGAGCATCCAGCAAAACTGAGATGCCTTACATCTGGCTTTTGCTAACCACAAACTGGCTCTGCAGAATGCAGCTGGACCAGATGATCACAGTAGGTCCCTTTCAACTAAAATAGTCTGTTGCTATTCCATTCATTCCATTCTAATTGCCCTTGAAGTGCAAGGGCTGAAGATGTCAGCCAGGAATCCTCCACAGGGCTCCATGTCTGCGCATTTATAGCCTAGCGACTGCACCAATCTGATCCAGGCTCCTGCTAAAATCACCCTTCCCACATCCCAAACACAGCCTCAGTGTGCTGTGCTCTCTACTGAGAGCCTGGGCTGGCTGATGAGAGCTAGTCAGGAATCACCCTGGAAGGGAAAGAGAGCCAGAAGCCAGGCACACTGCCCTCGGAGACAAGGATGGTTCAACAGGCAGGAGCCTGGGTATGGTGGCTGCCCAGGCAATGCTCGCAGCACTGTTATCTTGTGAGCCACAGCTTTAAATACAGTAGAGGGATGGTGCTCCATAGCCATTAACAGGTTGACACTCATACAGCTGTTTGAGGGAGGAAAATATCCTGCAATTACTCAATATCACTATAGATAAGCCCAGAGGAACAAAGCCAAGAGCTAAGCTGGGTGGGCAAAGAGCTCAACCTTGAAGCATCATGAAGCACGGCTGTGAAGACATTGGTAAAACAGAGATCACCCAGACAACCATGGCAAGAGAAGTCCTCACATGTTTTCCCAGCCAAGCCAGTGTACCCAGCCTCTAGCCTTGGCAAGGGAATGAATTCTCCAGCTGTCTGGAATAGTCTAAAACTGAAATCAGAAGCTGAAAGGAGGGCATCACCAGGCAAGCGAGGCTGCACAGCACTGCCTGTATCTCTCTTAGACATAAGGCAAAGTCACCTTAAAATACCTACCACTGTCCCTCACCATCTTCATGCAAGAGCTGAATCTCATCCCCGTTTTTCACCAGCAGGTCCTCTGAGCCTCTCCTCTTGCAGTCCGCAAGCGCTTTGTACCTTCCTGGGGACTGTGGTAGTAAGACAAAATGATCTTATTTAGCTGCATTTCCTATCACACAGCTGTTACTCCTGACTGCCTCAGGGAACACGATGCAGCCCTATCAGCCACCTTAATTAAAATGACTTCAAGGAGCTGCGGCTTAGACATCTCCTCATTCCCCACATTGAGATACGGGAAATAGGAGAGTCCTGCACAAGACACATCCGTTATGCAGTGAAGCAAAACAAAGCAAGATAATCAAAGCCGCAGCCCAGCACTGGGACTACTGCATCTCTTGTACTAACCAGCTGGTTCCCATCCTCCTCCTCGGTGTCCGAGCAGTTGGAGAGGTACTGGTTACCCGACCACTCCTCCAGCCCCTCGCAGATTTCCAGGGACTGGGACATTCCTGGCCAGCCTGCAAGACAGTGTGCAGCTCAGGCTGGGGGTACCCCAGCACCAGCAAAGCGTGCCCCGAAGGAAGGGGAAGGGTCTGTACCTCTGTGGGGCCTGTTCTGGGGGGACGGGAGCCCACTGTCCAGCATCACCGGGCTGGTGCGCTCCGAGTCATTCTCTTCTGAGCTTATGGAGGCTCTCTGCTGCTTTCTGAAGGGTTCAAACAGAAAAGGAAAGGAGAGAAAAAGAAATCAAACTTAGTTCTATTGTGTGAATGAACATAAACTCCATGAGGTTTTATAAAACAGGGTCAGAAATAATAACAGTACATCACAGAACCCCAGATTGGTTTGGTTGGAAAGGACCTTAAAGCTCATCCAGTCCAACTCCCTGCCACGGGCATGGACACCTTGCACTAGAGCAGGTCACTCCAACAGCTCCATGTCCCTCTTGTGCTCTTGCCCCAGAGCTGGGTCAGGACTGCAGGGGGGATTTAAGTGTTTTTAGAGGGGAAATACGGTTGTTCATGGGACTCACCCATCACTCAGCTGGGAGGACAGTGGGAGCTGATCTGTGCATGAGCCAGGCTGCTGCTTCTCCACTACAGGGAGGACAAACACCAGCTTAACATCCATTTCGTTCATTAGCAACCATCAATCTAGAAGCATTGTTTTAAAAGTCAGACCTTTCATACAACCCCAATGATTTCTGTTTAGAGAAAAACAGACTTGGGACTGGCAAAACACAGACTTAGTTATGATTAAGATGGTATGCTAGCACAAATTCAATAGCGAGCAAGCTACTGAAAATTATAATATGCTTAAAACTAGGCATCTGCTATGGATTTGTTGAATTAAGTCTATGATAACAAATGTGAAATTGCACTTCTGTAATTCATTTTCATATAAGCAGCTGGCCTCCACTGCTCCAAGTTATGTTATTGCCCTGCATAAGACCTCACTCTAGTATCTTGCTGCTAGGCTGCTTCTGAAAATCAATTCTCTGGTGAGAATGAGTGGATTTGAAGATCAGCAATGTGAGAATAGCGAAGGTTCTGCTGCAGAGTGGATGCCACAGAGAAATTGGTCAAAAAGGTACCTTTTATAAGCTCCTGCTGCTTGAACAAGATTTTTCTGATTTCATTCAACCATGCCATCTTCAGATCTACTGTTTGGGCCTGGAAGAAGAGAAAATGAAGAGGCATCCATTATAATGTATGAATATGACCTTACTTCTCTATGCTGTAATTACCTGAAATCCCCTTTTATCCAAAGCCACCACTAAATTTTAACCATTCTTGATCTTTTAAAACTGATGATCCTCATTACAAAGGCAAAACACGGTGGAATTTGTGGAGCCACCCGTGTAACACAAGGAGCACAGCAATAGCACACGTGTGCTTTGACAAAACACCTAAAGGGCCAAATCTGCCTTTTGAATATACTTGGCTACATACATCTGCTTTATGAATATAAGTTGGCTGCTGTGTTGTAACATAGAGGAAAAAATATACCAATCAACACAATGGGTTTTCCTGTGACCACCCCCTTAGACAAAACATTTCATCAGCACAGATTTCCATTCAAAATGCTACAAAAGGGAAGAAACCAAACCAAAACAAACAGGAAGGAATCAGGTCAACAGAGTCACTATTTTGAAGGTAAGTCGAAAGACTACTGGAAATTGCCCCATAGAAGCTAAGACGTTGCTCTGGGAGCAGTTCTAACTGCAGAGGAGCACAGAGAATTATAGAATCATGCAATGATTTGGTTTGGAAGGGACCTTAAAGCCTCTCTAGTTCCAACCCCTGCCACGGGCAGGGACCCCTTCCATAGAGCAGGGTGCTCCAAGCCCCTGTGTCCAACCTGGCCTTGAACAGTGCCAGGGATGGGGCAGCCACAGCTTCTCTGGGCACCCTGTGCCTGTGTCCCAGCACCCTCCCAGGGGAGAGCTTCCCTTTGAATGAGGAAGAAGAAATGCAAGTTAAATGGCTGATAATCCCATGAAGATCAATGGGAGGCATTTCTTTAACACTGTTGAGAGCATGCACAGATATCCCGGTATCTGAAGCTACAAACCTGCACGACATAGACCTCTTCTCTCCCACTGTACCAGATTTCAAATTTCCGATGATCTCCTTTCACATTCTCAGTTATTCCAACTGCATTCATCTGCAAAGCCAAAAGAACCCCAAAATCAAAACCTCTCCCTCTTCCCTATGAATCCAGGCTCTTTCCAGCATATCAAACAAACCTGTTTTCAGCCAATTTAGCACATTACACCAACTTTTCATTTCGGTAGCAACTGAAAGGCATTATCTGACTTCCCACCAGCTTGCTGTACTTGCAAATGCTTTCTGAAGCCAAACAACGGACCTTAGGGGACCTTCCATTCAGCAATCAGGAGAGCAAACCACTGATACCTCATACCACTTTCAGCACGAAATTTCTCAGGTGGGGTATATGAAGCTTTATCAATGCATGGCACATGATTGTCCTACAGACATTTTTTCCTGCCATGTTATTATTTGCTCACTTTAATTTCATGTTTCATTCTTTCAGCAATCTTTAAACCCCATTTGTGACACCCTTAGGTCCTTTAGGAGTTTCAGTTCAACTTCTTTCGGTCCCTAAGTGTAGAGATCTGCAGCGTAGTGCCAAGATGCCCTAGGAAGCTGCATCAGGCTTCATTGTGATTTTAAAAGACATATAAAGGATGTAGAAAGGGCAGCCTAGAGAGCACCTCATCCAGTCACTGCAAGCACTGTGCTTCTTGTTTAGCACAGCAGTTTATACAGAGGCTCCAACACCACTACCCAGGCATCAAGGTATTAGAAGTTTTAGATGATCTACTACGAGGAGGTGAAGTGTCAGGAACAGACATATTGAAGGTCTACTCATTCATGTTAGTGGAATTTGAAATTCAATTTCCTCCCTCTGACCAGGATTTACTGTCCTCAGTAATCTGGGGCTCACTGCAGTGCAGACCATGCTGGGTCAGTGCAAAGCTCATCTGCATCCTCTGCCATGGTAGTATATGGCACTGCTTTACTCGCCATCACAATGAGCTATGAACCTGCATCCTGCAAGCTACTGAATCCCAGCTGAAGAGATATTGACCACTGGATGTTTTACATAGTGTGTACAATATTACCCTAAGGGGTTCTGCTCTTTGTGTTACAGACATCCAGTCACACAGCTTCTACCCAACAGCTTGCTTTAATTGTGAAACCTGAGAAAACATTCCTACGATGAAAACCAATTCCCTGATATGACCATGAATCAAACAAATGTCACATTCCAGAGAAATTATTCTGCCTTCAAGACAGCAATTCTGCAAATGGCTTTGTGTGGATGCAATCCTGCAGCATCCATGCATTCTCTAACCCCAACCTCTCTGTGTGGCAACACAAACAACAGGAAAATGAGCCCTCCTGAGGCAAAGCAGAACCCTGGCCACATTGCCTAGACTTCTAAGGCAGGATTTGCTCCTCCAAGCAGGCTTTCCCCACGCTGCTTCTTCAGTTCTTCCAAAGCCACATCTGGTAAAACACATACTACAGGGAAAACAAGCTCTCCAGATGGAAAATGATGCAGATCAGGCAAAACACTGAAGTGCCTTAGCAAATGGCCTGGGATTTGCTTTTAATCCACTACTGGTAACACGCACAGATGCATCTACTCTCACTTTGCTTTCTGACTACTTGTGGCATCTCCTTCCCAGACCCTGCTAGATCAGGGACTGCAGCATCTGAGAGCTCTGCCTCCAAGTGCCCTTTTTTCCTCATTTTAAGATAAACCCATATGGTCTTTTATTTATCAAGATGTTAAAAGTGCTCATCACACACAGTATACCAGAAGGTTAATCTTGGAGAAGCAGTTTGGGATTTGTATTGGTAATGGTTAGCATTTATAGCTAGGTTTATGCCCCTCATATTTTGCTCTTCATCTGATAATTGTACTTTTAGCTGCAGTTAAAGCCTGCCAAAGGAGAAAGGCATTGAGGGAGGAAGAGTTATCTGCATCCTCCCGGCTGGGAAACAGGGCTCCAGAGCAGCCACTCAGACCCCAGCCCAAGAGATCACCCTGGGGACCAGAAGCATGAGGAGCTTCCCAGATGGAAGATGCAAAGGGCCTCCCTGGTTTCATGCCCTTGTATTCATGCCTGGAAAGCAGACTAGGGCAGGGACAAAGGCACCTTCTCATCCCTGGGACTTGGCCGCAGCTCCATGTCCGTGGCAGATACCATCATACATGTGCCTCCAAAGTCCATAGGCTCTCCCAGCTGCTGCTTCAGCTACGGGTGTCCTCATAGCTTATTACAACTAACAGCTTTTCATGGACAAAGCACTTCCATATGGGGCATTACAGCCCTTAACAGCAGAAAACAAGCCACTGTGGTAGAGGAAAAATACTCTCTGGGTCTACAGGGTTCCTGGTTTACAACATACATGGCAATGGCCCCAAGTAAAAAGTCCTTACTTTCAAAAAGTGCTTAAAACTGTAAGATGAGGTTTTGTCATATCCATCTCCGTGCTCCTCTCGCTTCTTGCAGAAGACCAAAGCTTTCTCGTACAGGAAGAGATGCCTCTGCATTGGCTTGAACCTGGCAAGATCCTTCATTTTTGTGGGACCTTTCCGGTGTCCTGTCCAAACACTGAAAGATCCTTGCATCAACACCTTCCCCAGTTCGCTCAGGTCACCCTGGTGAGAGCAAGATAAATAAAGCAAGTAAGAAAAAGGCATCATTGAAACATAAGGACTGGCCAAACAATGGCAGGTGATGGGGCTAGCTCTGTTCCAAGGCACATCACTCTAAGAATAGGTCTTCCTGGAAGGATCAGATGATGTTTTGGGAGTGAGGGCATGATGCCAGCAGGGAAGCAGAGGTCTTGGACGCAGGGCTGTGGCTACTCTGTGTGAAGGGATGCAAGTCAGTAAGTAAAAAACTAGGAAGACATGAAAGCTCTTCATATCCTATAGAAGTCCAGGCCAAAAAGGGCAGATGAGATTGGAGCCTGAATTGAGGTCTCAGAGGATGGACTTCTCACGGAGGCCAGGACTGAGACCAGCAGCTTAGAAAGCCAAGTCCTCACCCTTTCCTGAAGCCCTAGGGAAGACAACCACTTCAATAGGCAAGGGTCAAAATCAGCCCCAAGGAGCATTTTGTTAAATGCTGAATGAAGCCACCCCAGGTCGGAACTAGGATGCACGCTGGCAGATACTCTCAAGAACCACCAGGTGGCAAGTGTGGGCTCTGTGCGGCCAGGATAGGTCCTTTGGAGGTGCCTATTTTCCCAAATCAGATGGAAAACTGTCACCTATAAGAGCTCCCTCATCCCATTCACTTCGTAGCTCTCCCAGTACAGCTTTTAGCTCATACATTCGGGGACACTATCTATTCCCAAGGCATCATCCCATCTCTCATTACCCAGATCTACTCACATCATATCCTGTTATTGAAATCTGATGCATGGAGTCATTAACTGACTTTAGTAAATCCAACATTGCAACCAGAGCTTCCTGAAGTTCCTGAACTCCATCACAGCTCGTGCTGTACTTTAGCAGCTCCTGAAAATAGGAATAGAAAAGCACAGGTTTGCACTTGAACAAAGCAGACTTCGCCATCTCACCCAAGGTTTCCA
Source organism: Bolborhynchus lineola (assembly GCA_025448015.1). Classification (NCBI taxonomy): domain Eukaryota; kingdom Metazoa; phylum Chordata; class Aves; order Psittaciformes; family Psittacidae; genus Bolborhynchus; species Bolborhynchus lineola. Next base: position 15,556 of record JAOEHX010069766.1, read on the forward strand.
GTGCCCAAGAGCAACCTTACACTGCCTGTGTTTCTTTTACCATATGTCATTGGAAACAAGAGTCACACTAAACTGCAATGACTGTGAGGTGTGGGACACGTCACTGAAGCATGGCTCATTTTGCTGGGTTTCCTTAAGGATGGCGTCAGGTTATCAAGCGGTATCACACTCATCTGAGTTCTTTGTGCTGTGTTTTCCCGCCTGGTAAGAAAGAGGAATTGAGGCTCAGGTTTTCCATTTGCTGCCAATACGACTTCAAATGAGGTTGCAGCAGACAGAAGGAAGAGAACTTGTAAAATCCAGAGCCTTCAAGTCAATACATGGAAGGCAGATGAGGGAATGACACCACTGATATAAAGCTCCTTTCACTTCCGATCTCCTGTGCCTACTTACAGCTTTCTGTGTACTCATCTCTCATTCCAGAGGTGGGGTTCAGAAGCCACTACCCCAGTGTTATTGCCACTTCACCAGGTGGGAATAACAGCACTGCCTTGCCTCAGAGAGGGCACATGAGAATAAATGCATTAAACACTACAGGCACTGTAAGAACTCGAGGAGAAGAGATGCATCAATCTCATGTATTTCATTCATCACACTCTTACGATCATCTCTGATTCCGTTTGCTTAGAAGTGTTTCTATCATTTTGCATCTCTGAAGAGATCCAGTCTTTCTCCCCTTAAGAAAAGGCTTGTTCAAAGCACTTGCTCCTTTTTCAGCTCTGTGAGTTTTTTGTCCTCACTGAAAATCACTCCAGAGGGCTAAGACAAGCAACATGTAATTTAGAGCTTGGTGCTGATTTACAGGTAACTTTCAACTGGAAAACAAAGTGGCAAACAAATCTATCCCCTGATGCCCTTTACCAGTAGAAGAGGAAATACCTTCAGAAGCAATTGGTATTTTGTCAGGCGCTGCACTGGTTTAAGCAAATAGGAATCCAGCCCAAGTTTGTGCTCTAATTTTCTTTGGCATTCCTGGAACAAAGAATTCTGAGTAAGTTCTCAACCAATTCAGCAGTTATTCCTAGGGGGCCTGCAAGGATGCTGGAGAAGGACTCTTCATCAGGGACTGTAGTGATAGGACAGGGGGTGATGGGTTCAAACTGAAACAGGGGAAGTTCAGGTTGGATACAAGGAACAAGTTCTTTACTGTGAGGATGCTGAGGCACTGGCAGAGGGTGCCCGGAGAAGTGGTAAATGCTCCATCCCTGGCAGTGTTCAAGACCAGGTTGGACAGAGCCTTGGGTGACATGGTCTGGTGTGAGGTGTCCCTGCCCATGGCAGGGGGTTGGAACTGGATGAGCTTAAGGTCCTTTCTAGCCCAAACCTTTCAGAGATCCTACGATTCCAACAGCATAAGTAGTGCGGTTTAATGACTCCAAAGATTTCATGTAAAAATGTCATATGCTGCCTAGAACTAAAGGAATTTTATAAACACATGTAAAATAATATAAAGAATGGACTTCCCTTAAAATCCTTAAGGATTTTAATCCCTATAGAAGAAACTCCAACTGCTATCTCTGTGAGGCTTCCATGCAACAGTAAACAGAATACATGGGATGCTGAGGAGGGTGTTTGGGACAAGCGAGTGCCCCAGGATAATGCCTGGCTCAATGGGAACAAAGAGCTCACCTGGAAGAAGGTGCTCTCGGAGCACTGCCTCCACAGGGACTCCGACCGGGGCTTGTTCTGGCAGTACTTCTCATACATCTGGAAATCCTCCCGCTGTAAAGGAAGCCGAAAGGCAAGTCACTCCCATGCACAGAGCCTGCTGGGCAGCCAAACCACATGAACGCCCAAGTGGTACATGTGCTTTTCTCTCTGCTGCCAGCTTCAACATCTGAAAGTCACAGAGTTTGGGTTAAAACACCCCACTGCTGGGAATCACAGCAGACCACAGCGTAGTCACGACTGCTGCTCACCCCATCTGCTGCTGGCCATGCACCCACTCCCAGCCTCGCTGCTGGTGGTGTGGATCAGAGGCATCTCGCTCAACTGGCTTAACCGAGATGTCTCAGAGTAGGACAAACCAGGAGAAACAGTGGCCTTGCAGTCAGCTTCATATGTGAAAATGAGTCACCCACCCTGTCTAGGAAACAAAATCCCACTCTCTCGGGTGCTCCCAGGCAGCTTTCCAAGCTATGCAGGAAAATTCTGCAAGAGACGGGAGAAGAGGCAAAATGCAGAGGTGAGCAAGGTACGCTTTGGGTACCGAATCATTGTAGGAAATCAGTCTGATACAGGTGGGAATAAAGCCAGCATCATACTTGTTGTGGAAGTCATAGATCTCAGGCATGTTTCCAAAGAGGACATCCTTCCTGTTCCTCAGCACAGGAGGCATGAGGATGAGCATGGCAGGGTTATCCATCTCTGCTCTGTAGCCCTGCGGGATGCAAAAGGGGGTCATCACTCAGTTGGTAAGGCTTTGGTTTGGCATCTCTTTGAAGGCAGATGAAAAGGGGACATGAACAGACTTTCAGTACAATCTGCTTTGTTTCAACATATAACAACCCTTTTATTTCCTTATCTTTGTATCCAAACCCCTGTCTGTCAGTCCCTGGGAACAATGGTTGTGGTTCAGTAGGGAATGGCTTAGGATGACTCCCATGGGGCTGGCCAGCACTGCAGAGATGCTCTTTATTCACCAAAGGCAAATCTCAGCCACTCTCTCCTTGCTATGGCCTGACTGTGAGAGACAAGTGTTCCCAGAGGAACACTTGTCTGGGTTGAACACATCTGCTGCTATGACCATGGGACACAGTGGGAACATGCTTGGGGTATGCAGTTACACACAACCTCACGAGAACCAGCGCATGAGGTGGCTTGTCACAAGGCAGAGACAGCTTGAGATCAAATATCAAAATCAATAGGCTTCCAGCTCCTGGATAAGACCTGCTGAGCACTAAGGTCTTGCACTCCTCAATGCCCCAGGATCTCTGTCCTTTGTGGCTTCCTAATCCTCTTGATATCACAGCCTCCCAAACCAGGGAGGAGCTGGAAGTGACACCACTGCACTCTGAACTGTTGGGTGGAAGTAGGAAACGATGCAAAGCTCCCCTTGGTAATGTCACATCATCACACAATGCAACAACATCACCAAAATGGGTAAACATCCTAACTGTAGGGTAGGGAGAAGGCATGGCCAGAGCTCAGGACTGTCACTGCAAAGAAGCCATCAAGTGGCCGCTAGCCACAGCTCAAGCTGGCCACACTAGGCACTAAGCATTGCACAGAGAACTGAGACCACACTAAGAACTGAGGCCCTTCTAACATAAGCAGCAAGAATGTTCACAAGAATTTATTCAGTAGGTACAGCACATCTTCTCTGGCTTTCCAAATTAATCTCTCACACTCACTGTGGTTGGAATCAGTATTCCTTACACCAAGCAAGCATTTTGTAGTTGATTAAGGATGCAGGAGAAGAAAACTCTCTGGAAAATTAGTCATTTATATTTACCCACTGCAAGCAGGCTGCCCCCTTTAAAGGAAACACTGTTTTCAGAAAGCTTTAGTCTATCTGTCCATATTTCTCTATCTAGACTCACTATGCACAGCCATAAATCTGTGTGCTTGCCAACTGCTTTATCACACAGAGTGTGGTTCAACACAACAAACATCAGTGCAGAGCAATTACTTGTAACTACCTGGAGCCCGACAGATTTATACCCTGCTTGCTCCCGGGTTAAACATGAAGGGGGAGAGCTATTTAACAGCCAACTTGGTTTGGCCATCAGCAAGAGCTCCTTTGGAATACACTAGAAGTGTCTAAACTGGCAGGATGAGAAATTATAAGCTGGTTGCTAAAGAAACGTGCATTCTATGTTCACAAACTCAGGACAGGATTCTCCCAAGAATTAAACAGAAGCTTCTTTGTCTCCAACAGGTAAAGGAAATTAAGGAACAGTTGAAAAAAATCACAGCTTTTTGTACATTTTCCCAGGCACTGATAAATTACCAGTGCTTTTGTGTACAAACAGAAGGTTTCTCCCTCATTCTAGATGAAAAGCTCATCCTGACACCAACTGTTCCTGCAGATGCCTCCAGCAAAGAAAACCTAAGGAGAAAACATGAACATTTATGACTAGCTCGGGACCTGACAGTCTGGTGGAAACTTGCCCCACCACATCTTTGCTCGGTTTGACAGGGTGGCAGGTTCTGTTTCGTGCAAGCCACCAGGGAACTGTAACGAGCAACCTGAAGACGTGACTCACCGTCAAAACAGTGAAGAGCTCCTCCACGTACACCCTCTCCGTTTCTATAAGTTCATTTATGACATGGCTAAAATAGAGAAAGAAATAGGATTATATCACCTTTATGTGTGTAAAAACCCCACGGTGCAGTTCAACCAGCCCGAACCATCGCGTGATCTCATGAACAACCAACGCAGGGATGATAAAACAGGTAAAAGCACAAGAGATGGCACCTACGTCTGGCTGGAGGAACCCATGGATGGGGTAAGGACTGGCCCAAAGTAAGCGTCATGTTGAGTGATGTAAACAGGGTTCAAACTTACCCTTTCAGTATATCTAAGTTGTCATCACTGTCTGAAATAAAATACTGCAAGGAATTCCGTTTTTCCTGGTAGTCGTGCATGACTTCAATCTGGAAGAGAAATGGGATGCACTGGGAAGAGCTGCAGGGAGGTCCTGCAGAGCCAGGATGAGCCCGGCCCCTGATGCTGGCATGGGAACTCTTTAGGAAAGGATGGAATATGCCTCCTTTGAAGAAATCCTTTGTGACACACAGCTTTTAAAGGGCATAGCACAGAATGGATAGCCAAATATTCCCAGAAAACACTCTGCTACATAAAATCTGGGAACACTGATAACATAATTCAGTAGTTCATAGGAGGAACATCAGCAGATGGGCAGTTTTCCTGTCCAGTGACAGACATCTCTGCTATGCAAAGCACAAATCCAGGAAGTAACACACAGGAAATCAGTCTCTGTGACTTGGAAAAACAACCCCAGAGAGATCTCAGGTACTGGAGTAATCCAACTAAACCATGCGGATACGAAAGGATTTAGGGATTGTTTGGGTTTCTAAAGGAAACGAAAAAGAGCATCCTCGAATCCAAAGCCTAAATACAACCAATTTTTAGAAGGGTTTCAATTCTTCAGCACATAAAACACATTCAGATTTCATGAACAGCTTTTACCTTGCGAGAACTTGGGGGTTTTCTGGATGTTTTCTTCCCAGGGAGAGAGAGATCAAATGAAAACTTCAAACTGGAATTAAAATCCACACCTTGAGCAGAAGAAAACATAATGGTGTCATGTGCATCTATAGCAAAGGAGATGGCTCACATGGAAACTAGTAAGTCACAAAGACAAATGGGATGTGTTTTAGGAAAGAATAATGAGTTAGCTAATAAAAGAGTCATAGAATAAGAGAATCACAGAATGGTTTGGATTGGAAAGGACCTTAAGATCATCCAGTTCCAACCCCCTGCCATGGGCAGGCACACCTCACACCAGACCGTGTTGCCCAAGGCTCTGCCCAGTCTGGCCTTGAACACTGCCAGGGATGGAGCATCTACCGGGATAAATAGAACCTACTGGGATACTGGTTTAAAGTCTTTTTATGAATGCAGGGCAAGATGTTCAGCTGTATAAACTATTTCTCCACTTAAAAGAGTTTATTGCTATCGTTAATAAATAACTACAATTTGTAATACTTATACAGCATCTTTCAAATACTTCTTAATCCTCAGTAGTCAGTGTCCCAACTCTTCACCCAAAGGGTCTTTTTCCCCAACAAAAAATGGCAATAATGGATTTCTCCAGCCTCAGTGACAGCTCCACATGCCAGCTGCTACACCAGATTGAGATGGACCAAAACTGATTCTGATGTGCAATATTCTCCTTCTTTACATAGAGAAAAAAGAGGTTAGAAAAGGAAAACCAGAAAGTAACTGGACTAATGAACTGTCTTTCCATTAGGGTGAAAAAGGTATCACAGCACATACAAACGCAACAGCAGCTGTGTCTACACTGAAGGTTTGGAGAGTGCTGACAGTGAAGAGCCACCTTTTGTGGAACAGAATATGGAGGGAGAAAAATGGATGCAGAGGAACACAAACCCTCATGGAAAGCAGGGCTCCTGTCTTCACCTGGGGCTGCTGTAAGACAAAGCCATGATGCATTATCACACCACAAGGCCTTAGACCCCCATGTGTAAACACACCACATGAGGAAGGAGAAGATGTGGGAGCTGGAGAGCAGATTGGAAACATGCATCATGGTGTGAACCACCACAGACAGAAAGACCCAAAAGCAGCAAGGACTTGCCAGTGGTCCCACTGGGAGGAAGGGAACACAGATAGGAAGTTAGACAGGAGATGGTCATCAGCAGTAGCTCGGTGTTCTGCAGCAGGAGTGAATTTACTCCATCACTAGGGCTCTGTTGCAGCCTCCTGTACCACTTCTGCACATCTCACTATATTTTATGGCTCAGGATTGGATAGCTTTACTCTTTTATTCCCCTCCAAAAAGTGGTCTCAAAATTAAACTCACATTTATCAGACAGGCTTCAAATGCAGGGTAGAGATGAAAGACGAAGCGTCTTTCCTCAGACAGAAAAAGAAGGGAGGGGGAGAAACAAAGGAAAGAAAGAAAAAGAGGACAAAAGTACCATGCTCGGAGGTGGTCTGGTTTCAATCCATGCCATAAAACCCATCCATCTCAAAGCACTCCCACCAGAGCCCAGCATGTGTCTTTGACACTGCACATCATGCCAGCAGCAGTTTGATGTTTTGTATCAAACAGAGGTCCTATTAAATGCTCTCTCTGCATGATCTGTCCAAAGAGGACCCTTTTGTCTTTCCCTGCTTGCTGGTTATACTCATTCCAATGCACTTGATCATCTCTTTCAGGAAGAGAATTAATGGCAGATACCGGTGCTTTGCAGGCAACTGAGTGCCTTTGCAAGAACATGCATCCCATAAAGGCAGGAAATGAGTCCAGCCAATCGATGATGGTCTCACAACATCCCATGCAGGTGGCCACCCATTTACCCCTGCTCTTTAAGTCAGTATTTCCTCCCTAATGCTCTCCTGCTTCTAGAAAGCTGGGTAAGTTGTTAGCTAATGGGCAATACTCCTGTTTAAAGACCCAGAGCATTTTCTCTCATTGAAGAAAGGGGTTCAGAAGGCAGCATGGTCTAGTGAAGGTGGCATCAGCCTGGGAAGAGGAAATCTGGGATGTATTTGCTGCACTGGCTTGCATCTCAAATAGCTTAATGCCCCTCACTGCCTCTACCTTCATCCCCACCTCGCCACTAGCTTGGCTATTTACATTATGGACTGAAGCCACGTCTACTGTTGTATGATTTTATGTTGTATGATACCTGCTACAATTCACCATATAAATATTTCATTAATTCATCATAAAAATTCTGTGTTAAAACACAAATGTTTCACTGCTTTCTGCAGTTAGATCACTGAATTTAATATTCCCACAAAATATAGCATGTCCCTGGTTTAAAATACATGGATGTTACTTCAGAATACTGCCAAGGATTGAAGCTTTAATGCTATCATTTAAAACTAACGTTGTGCCACATCCCATTACCAAAATCAGGGCAGATCATTCAGTGGCCTCAGCTCAACCAGAATCTTATGGGCATTAATTATTCCATAATTGGGATTTAAGGAAGACATCCTCAAGGAATCAAAGGGAATTAAGCATCCGGCTCAGTTCTGTTCATGAGATTAGAGCTCCCCATCTCTCCAAGCTCCTTTACAAACATCAGCGTAACTTTATGTCAGCTCTAGCTCAAGACAGTCACAGACAATAGGTGTGCTAATACATTTATAAACCTTGCCTTTTCTGCCTGTAGTACTAGTTCAGCAATGTTCAGCCCAGTAGGATGTTAGTAAAGCAGAACTAGAAGCACACACTCTTTACAACTCTCATTTCATTGAGTAAGAAGTGAAAATAAATACCAAGCAACCAGCTCTATTATTCGCACACGTATAGGAACACAAAACATGTTTCCACACGAGAAAGGACACGAAACTGGGAAGACAATAAATCATCTCATGCACATTTAGCATTATACAACAACTCTGTATCAGCCAGCGCAGCTGAGCTGGTTTCTCAAAACCATCCTCAGCTTTATTCTTCCAAAAGCAAAAATATCATCTGAAAACACCGAGAATGCAAAATATTTTACCATGTTTAGGGGAGAATAACGGTGATTTTGATCTGGGTGGATTTTCTGGCCTTGGGGCTACCAATTGGACCGGCCGCACATGTTTATCCAGCAGCTTCTTGAAGCAAGACTGACGGTTCTCAAACATGCTCCGAACGTTTTCAAGCTTGACCTGCACTGACTGTATCTGGCACTGCAGAGAGTGAGAGAGACTCCTGTGATCAAATAACTACCTTTATTTTGCACTTTGACTCCGAACAGAGGACTATAAAGCTGACAATCCCGCTCACTTGCTTTCTACTGTGTCACAAGAACTGGAGGGGTTGCTTACCTTTAGTTCTGATGTTAAGACTGACTCAAAATCGTAGTGTAGGGCTTGGGGATCATAGTTTAAGTAGGCTGAAGAGCTTTCAAGAAACCTTTCTATGTCCTGGAGAGCTTTCTGAGCGCCTTCTTTAGACTGGCACTTATCCATCTGCTGGTTGGCAAGCAGGTAGGCACCTTCATCACAGCACTGCAGAGCCTGGTGACAGCACAGGGCAAGCACAGGGAGCGGGACCATCAGTGGCACCCCTGCTAAACCAACGCTCTCATAAGGAATATCATTTACTAGATCTGTATGTTCAACATGGAGCTAAGTAGTACTCCTAAAGACCTCAGCAGCTATTGGGTTTTGCTTAGTAGCCAGGCCACATTTTGTCTGGAGGGTCCTAAGTTGTGCTCCCATTGGATAAAATCAGAGCAGTAACTGACGCAGCAGCACTGCTTGGTGCGCAGTTGAACCAACTGATAAGCAGATTGTTACTCATGCAACTCAGAAAGCTGAAGGAACACTGAGAGTTTCCAATGAGACAGGCAGGGGCTCTGTGGTAAATGCCTGGCTCGGTGCAGACCTGAACTGTGAGAAATTATCAGAGAAATTGCATTCATGTCTTTAAAGAGAAAAGGATTTCAAATCGTACTTTAAACTCCCAACGTTTAAAACACATTGGCAATAGGTTCAGGTGGCACCCACACACTGTAGTGCACACAGGCATGAGAAGATCGTAGAATGGTTTGGGTTGGAAGGGACGTTAAAGCTCATCCAGTTCCAACCCCAAAACCTTCCACTAGAGCAGGTTGCTCCAAGCCCCGTCCAGCCTGGCCTTGAACACTGCCAGGGATGGGGCAGCCAAGAGGACCTGTGAACAGGAAGGGAGACCATGGAGAGCAGGACCATGGCATGCTCCAGCAGACAGCCTGGGCTACCCACTAGCACCAACCAGGACCACAAGGAGCCCAGGAGAGGATGCTGCCTTGCAGCTAAGAGGCTGCAGAGGAATGAGTGGCCTTGTCCCCACACATTAGTGCAACACTGAGGTGAACACAGGTAAAACAAGTCTCAAGTCCCCCAAATCAGTGAAATGGAACAGGGCCAAACCTCGCTGCTTCTCTTAATAGCCTCAAGCATATTACAGCCCTGTGCCTTTTGGCCCAATTAGCATGAATTTCCCTAAATGAGTATTTGATGCCGATTAAGATATCAAGGAGCGCTGAAGCCACACGACTCCACTTCCATGCTAGCGCACAGCAGTTGTGCCTATCTACCAATCTGTCACCTCATTTTACAGTCAGTTATGCTCATTCTTAATAAATCTCTAAGAAAAACAGGCTGGCATTTATCCAAAAGCATCCCTTCTATTGCATTCAGTGTAGAAACCTCAAAAGTCAATTAATAGATGAATGCAGCATGAAATCATGACCAACAGCAGCAGCTGAACTTCAGTGTTCCCAAAAGACACCCACCTCTTTCTGCTGACTGTTCACAGCAGCAGCAAATAGCTGTTTGCTAATTTAACCAGCTAAGAGAGGGGAGTGAAGCACTCCTCCAATCCCTGCTGTTCACTTTCCTACTATGAACTGCTGAAGCAAAGCTGCGACTTTCAGATGCTCCCAGCTAAGAAGTGGAGATGCTAATCCCATGGAGAAGCCAATACCTGCTTCTTAGGCTCGGTGTCTCTGAACTCTACCTGCTGAAGGCGGGTATGGAGATCCAGGGTCTTCTGCAGTCGCATCTGCTTCCTTTTGATCTCATCAGACAAGACATCAGAATGGTGCCGCAGCTCGTTGCATTGCTGGCAGATTAAGTTGAGGGCGTAGTGATGGTTTGCTGCTAGCTGGTGTCCGTGCAGTATCACCACCTGAGCCTTCCCTATCAGATCCTTCAGTGAAAGGAAGAAAATGGATTGCACACTTATTGAATGTCAAAATATCTACATATAACAACACAGAATCAGAGCACCACAGAATCACAGACCAGTTTCTGATGGAAGGGACATTAAAGCTCCTCCAGCTCCATCCCCTGCCACGGGCAGGGACACCTTCCATAGAGCAGTTGCTCCAAGCCCCTGTGTC
>JAOEHX010069770.1:0-24630 GCA_025448015.1 Bolborhynchus lineola
AGTTTGGGTCAGATGTCCTGTCTCTGCTTCCTCCCAGCTTCCCCTCCTCCCTGGCAGAGCATGAGACTCAGAAAGTCTTATCAGCCCTGTTCCCAGGCCAAAATTCAAAAACACAGCACTGTACCAGCTACTAAGGGGAAAAAATGACCGCTACGGCTGAACCCATGACATTTGTCTAGAGTACTTCATCCACAGAGTCATCCTGATCAGGCAATTTGTAACAAGTCCCCACAGTAATGTCCCCCATCAATGTTCTCGCTTTGACCCTGACCCACAGTCTCTGTGTTGACTGATCACCTGTCCTCAAACAAAGTTTTATAGTCTCCAGCCTATCACTCCCCATCTTGTCTGCCTGGCCTATCTTTCCTAAAGAGCCTATGATCTTCCATTGCCACACTCCAGCCACAAGAGCCATCCCACCATGTTTCTGTGATGCAAATGATATCATACCCCTGTAGCCATGTACATATCTGTAATTCCTCTTGTTTATTCCCCATACTACGGGTGTTCGGATAAAGGTATCTGACCCAAGATCCAAATGAAACCAGTTCATTGGCTGGAGCATCTGAAACAGCTCTGCATTGCTCCAAGAACTTACTACAGGTGCTGACAACCTACTGGGAGTGTTGGGATGGATCGATATCCCCCCTTTCCCAACACATCTAGTTTAAAGCTGTCTTGACCAGTCTGGCAAGTCTCCTACAAAAGCAACTCTTCCTCTTCTTTGTCAGACCAGCTCCACCAGTCTCCCAGATCGACTTCCATGTTCTAAATAACCAACCCCCTGACATCACCATTCAAACCATTTATTAACCTGCCAAATCTAGCTAGCCTTTTCAAGTCCTCTCCTTTGAGCTGGATGATCAATGAAAAAGCTATCTGAGCCCCAGAGCCCCTAACCACCACTCCCAGGGCTCTGTAGTCCTCCTTAATGTTTGCCAGGATACTGCTGTCAATATCACTAGCACCCACACAGACCTAAAGAAATGGGGAATAGTCAGCAGGATTTACATGACCAGGCAGCCTCTCAGCAATATTCCTGATTTGAACCCCTGGTAAGCAACACACCTTCCTTGAGATTGGGTCAGGCCAACAGATGGGTGCCTCTGTGCCTTTCAGAGTCACATACTACTATGACCTGCTGCTTTTTCCCGGAGGCACCAGTAGTGCAGGTGGGGCCGCCACTCCTGTCACCGCCCCCTGTGAGTCCCCGCTCGCCTGCGGCTGGATGCTTCCTCGGTGGCTTTCGCTGCTCAGAACTGGAGCTCCCGGACGTGGGGCTTCCCCTGGCTCCGGGATTGAAGGCTCCTTTCGGGACCTACCTTGACAGATGACCCCACAGAGTTAACCATACATGCACATCACTAGATGTGAGTTTATTGTTCCATCCTTTTTAGCCTAATTTCCAGTAGAAGAATAAAGATATAATAGTATTTTTCTTAAACCGGGACCTTAGGTACTTTTAAAAGATGTCTCTACAGTCAGTGCATTTGAGAAAATTCTTGGCCAATATAACGCAGTGTATTAAAATTTAAGTTGAAGAAGGCAGGTTGATCTCTTCTAGTATAAGATTCCCCTTAACTTTTCTGAAGAAAACAAGTAGGGGACCTGTTCTGCAATGCCTCTTTTCATTTAGCATGTGTATTATATTGTTTCTTGAATATTTTAGTTTTACCTAATGCAATAGTAGTTCATTCATCAGGGACTGCACCAAATTAACTGTACAGTAGGACTGAGGCATTAATATTTAAACAGCTACTATGTTATTCTTGAAATACTTGAAATGGCTGTATTAAAATAACAAAGTAATGGTTAAATCAACAGCTCCTGTATTTTAGATTCAGCTGGTTACATGCATAGTACTAGCCAGATAATTAATATTGGTACATTTGCCTTTTGGCTACTAATAAATTACAATGAGCAGCAAATACAACCAAGGAAATAACACAATCTTTTCTTTAATTTCTTGTATTTAAAAACTGAATAGAAAACTGTAGAAAAGCACTGGAAAAGAATAAGCATTCCTAAAATTGTAGCATAAAGCATGCAGGGTTTGTTCCTATACTTTATTTATTTATTTTACTCTTACAAATCTTCCCCTGTAGTTGTTTCAAGTACACACATTATCTTATGTTGATAAATTTTCCCTAAAAGTAAAACCAAAATGCACTGTTATTTCTTACCTTTCTATTCTTATGAATATCCCAATTCTTTTCTTGCAGTTATTAAATTCAACTGAAAAGAGTACATTATGTATCAGTCATACTTTAACATCTAAAAGAACAGTTTGCATTTACTTGTAAGCCTGAGTAGGTAAAGAATAATAAAGTCAGTGCACTTAAATTCTAAGATGTGAAAGATCCTGACTTACTGTTTTGGAAATCGTTTCTGGCACTATTTAAATGAGCACAACTGGCTACATTGATGTGTTTCCCCTTAAAAGATAAAAAAACAAAAAGGCAAGAGAACCAGACATAGACATTACCCAGTTTCATAAGCAAACTTTAATGATTAGGGCTTCTGTAGTCTTCTCTAAGAGAACATGACAAGTTCTCTGCCCTTGTAGACACTATAACAAGAAAATACAGTTTTTAAACCACTAAGTGGTTACATGGAGTTTTTCACTTCCAGTATGTGCTTATGGTCTTCATCTTGAATGAGGAAAAGCATAGAAAAGGAATGTACAACGAGAATTAAATGAATGAAATTTCACCTACAGGCACATCATTGTAAAATTTATCACTGAATGAAATAACAAAATCCTAAATCAGAATACCACATGGCTTGGCATAGATTCAGTTCTGTGAGCCAGGAAGAGGGTGAGAGGCATGAAAATATGCAGTGAAATATGCTTACACCAGTTCTAAGAGGGAAATCTTGGAAGGAAAGGAAATTGTGTGTTTATAAAGCTGATGAAAACAAAGTATTCGCAATAAATGAAAGCTTAAAGTTTCATAGAACTATTTCTTCATAACCAGTGTTAGATAATTAATTTCTTCTTTTCCCTTTTTCCCTTTTTTTCCTTTCCTTTCCTGTTCTGTTCTCCATCCCCTCCCTTCCCACCCTTTCCCTCTCGTTCCCTCTCCTTGTTTTGCTCCCCAGAAATACACAGCAGAAAACTTTGAACCTAGTTTTATTTTCTCCACCTTCTCAAACTGGGGCTTTTATTTAGGTCAACACACATGTGCAACTTTTCCTCCATTCATTTCTGGTGCGTTAATCTTGTCTGGCTGTCAGACAAGATCTCTCACTCTCTCTCCTCAACAGGTTTGGGGGAAAAATAAGATAAAAAGGATTAAATCAGGGAGATCACTTACCAATTATCTTCATGGGCAAAACAGACTCAATATGGGGTCACAGGATTGTCAAGCTGAAGAGGGCTTTAAACTAAAGTTGCCATGGGAGGTGACCCTCAATCCGTCTCACTTCTACCAGTTTCATGCTGATGCTAGCAGAAGATGCCCAGAGCCTGAAGAGGGCTCTTAGTGTTAGCAGGGGAGTGCCTGAAGAGCAGCACAAAGGACTTCCAGACACTCCAGCCTGCAAGTTGGCTTCATGAGGGGCTCAACATCTATGCAGATACACATAGCACAGGGAATAAACAAGAGGGGTTAGAGATGTGCACAAGCCAGAAGGACTATAATCTTTCTGGCATCACAGACACATAGTGGGATGGTCCCTATGACTGGAGTGTTGGAAGAGAAAGATATAGGCTCTCTAGGAAGGACAAGCAGGGGAATCAAGGAGGTGATACTGCCTTCTATGCCAGTGACAAACTGGATTGCACAGAGCTCTGCCCAGGGATGAATAAGGAGCCATACAAGAGATCATGGGTCAGAATTAAAATGAAGGCAGGGACAGGAAACTTTACAGTGGGATTCTGCTGCAGGACACCAGACCAGGAAGACTGCTGCTCCTTGCTGCCTGTGAAAGATTTTTTTCCCTTTCTTAAGCATGTTTTCACAGCCGGCCACCCCTGCAGCCGCCCTGCTACCAAAATCTTGCCACTGACACTCAATATATTACTGGCTCTATACCATATTACAGTCTCTGACAAGAGACTTTTTTATCCTCACCCACTTCTTAAGAAAAGAATTATCCAATGAATTAGCAATTGAGATCACAAGAAAGTTACAAACATAATGAAGTTCTGGGGCCTGAGAGAGCAGCTGCAGGAACAAATGCAAATTATTTTGCCTGGCAAAGCCAGGCATACCTGGCAGTGAGAAGTGAAGAAAAAGAAAAAAAGTCTTGTAGATCAGATTAAATAATTCTGGAGAGGTTTCTCCACCTGCTTTTGTGTTAGTAGCAAACACACTTTAGAATTAATAAATAGTGAAAATGACTGAGCTTTTTGGACTTATAAACACTGCAAACTGCAAATTTGATTTAGTCTATACCTTTCTAAGAAAAGACAAATTGCAGGCTTTGTATCGGTTAGGTTTTGGCCACATTAACAAGATTAATTGATTGTCCCTCACATCAGTTGAAATTTACTCTGTAACCACATACAAAACTGCTTCATGTGACTGATAGAGAGGCCAAAACTGGCTAAAATAAAGCTAACAACTTTTGAAGATAAAGACCTGTCTGACTGGCACTCTATCGTTATAGTAGAAATCTGTGTTAGAGTTTTGTAGGCAGAAATGAAGTTTTCAAACAGTGCATTTTATTGGATTAACTAAAACTGCTCCAGAGATTATTGGAATATTACAAGATAATCACTATGATAAGCAACAGCAACTATGAAGTCATTCTCAATCTACCTAAAAGCAGTGGCCTCCAACAACAATAAATTATAGGAATATTAGACTGGATACAATTAATATATTTGGATTTAGGGCAAACTAGTAAGTGTACTAGAATAGTGTAACCAGTAACAGTAAACAAGTATGGCTGGCAGATTCAGACACAATATTTACAGAAGCATGGCTAATGTGACAGCAAAGATGGCCGAATAATAGGAGACATAAGAGACATGCAAGTGGCAAAAATTTGCCAGACAAAGGAAAGGATGACCATAAGGGACTGCAAAAGGATGGAACATTATGGTCAACAGACACAAGGACATATGGTGAAATAAAAACAAACAAATAAAAACAAACAAAAAAAACCCCACAAACAAAAAATCAAACAAATAAAACCCCAAAAAAACCAAACATACAAAATGGAAAAAAAAAAAAAAAAAACACTCAAAAAAGAAAAAAAAATAGGAACCACTGAAATTCTAAGATTCTACTTTCGATGATTTGGGCAGAAGGATAAAAATGCTTAGCCTGGAGAACAGATGGTTCAGGGGAGACATAGCAGTTTCCAATACCTAAAGGGGGCCTACAGGAAATCTAGGAATGGACATTTTACAAGGGTGTGTAGTGACATGACAAGGGGGAATGGTTTTAAGCTGAAAGAGGATAGATTTAGATTAGCCATTAGGAAGAAATTTGTCACGAGAGTGCTGAGACACTGGAAAGGTTGCCCAGTGAAGTTATGGATGCTTCATCCCTGGAATTGGATAAAAACAGGTTGGATGGGGCTTTGAATAACCTGGTCTGGTGGAAGGTGTCATTGCCTGTGATAAGGAGGTTAGAACTAGATGATCTTTAAGGTCGCTTCCAAACCAAACCATTCTATGATTCTATGATTCTATGATCAAAAATATTACTGAGGTAAAACAGAAGAAAGAAGAAAGACTTGCTGGTTTCAACTTCTATCATCAAAGATCTCCCAGGATTGAGCACTTTGATCTCAGAGACCAAAAACTGTTGAGGACTGCAGCCCTATGCAACACTTATATGGCACCAGGTTTATGGTAGTGTATGCCTACAGCTAATTTAACATATGTTTTTTGATGACTGACAGTTTTGTATTTCTCAAGCTGATGAGAAATAATGTGTAAGAATAACTAATTAGTTAAGAATTGCACTGTTAATGGAAAAATCTTTCAATTTTAAAGGCCAGTTTATCAGTTTTCTTAACACTTCTATCACAGTGATTTCTAATTCTGTAATCAACAGGTAATACATACACAAAAGCATATACATCACTTTGCAAAATTAACATGGATTTTGTTGTAGATAAGGACCTTGTGCTTTGACAGAGAAATATTTTTAAAACATGCAGGTTTCTGTTGTCTGAGATGGACTGCTAAGCTTTATTGTTTAAAGACGGGAATAATAACTTTAAGCTGAATGGCAACAGAGCCTTGCTGCAGTAACCCTTTTTAAGGGCTTCTCTATGGAATAAATTTAGGAAACAGAGTTTCACAATAACTCCCTGACAAACCTAAAGGTAGCTGTAGTACATCAGGTCAGTGATAATTTAGGACAGAATCTGTTTTTCAACAGTGGGCAAAAGCAGGTACATAGGGGACATCTTAAGAAAAAAGCAATGGTATATACTTCCCTAAAAATATTGCTGTCCCTGTCTTTAACCGTATGAGGCTTATGAGAGAAATCATACAATTACAATTAGAACTCTTCAGTGCTTTTCTCTCCAATGTATCTGTTCAGTTTTCCCTTACATTTTCATCACAATGTCCTGCAGTAGCAGGTTCCACAGCTACCATATCTCTTTAGCCAAAGTTGCTTTTTGTTTGTCTTGAACTGCTCATTTTGTTCTTTGTTCCCCAATGACTGTCCTGAAGAAATGGAGAATGATTTCTTTCAACTCCTGTCATGTCATTGCCCATCTAAGTCATCTTCTTTCGGCATACAGGGCAGTCCTGGAAGCCATTCCTCAACTTTGTCATCCATGTGATCTTTCACAGAAACTTTACAAGTCCTATCTTCTCTTTGTGATAAGACATTCTTGTAGAAAAAGCATTTTAAGCAAATTAGCCAATACTACAGATTGTCAAATAAAGTTAAAGATATTGAAAGCTAACAAATACATCAATATGATCTTTTGCCATTTGATTGGTTCATTAATTTAGGCTCAAGTCATTGACCTTGAGTCAATGTAACCCCCAAGTGATCCAGGAAGAAAACTGTATAGTTTGCCAGAAACAAACTACTTTGTTTAGCTGATCACAGTAATTATTTCAAGAGATTATCCACTGCTTAAGGACATACATAGATTTGAAATGGATTGAAACATAATTGGTTGTGGATCATACTTTCTGTGCATTACTATTTATACCAGTCTGATTGGATTTGCTGAAATAGTATGTAACTATTACAAATTCAAGGAATTACCTATAAAGAGCATTCAGGAGCAAAAACCTTTTCACATTTTCTGGAGTCAATGCAATTCATACAAAGTAGTCTTCATTCACTTTTATCCAAATACAATGTCCACTAGAATATTAGTTTGATTCATATATTGTTTCATGGTCATCATGATCAGTTTGTCCTACTTCCCTCTGTCCCCAGGGTTTACATTTTTCCCCCCATCATACCCCATGTAGGCTCAGGCTGTCCCGTATGGCAGCCCAGGCTACTCCTTCCTCTTTGCCCCTAAAGTGCACGAAGACCAGGCAGCGCCTCCCACTGCCTCCAGAGTTGTCCACCATTTTGTTGCAGCTGCCATCATCTCCCTCTTGCACCATAAAGGTTTTCAGGCTTTGCTGGGACTTACTGTGCACTTCCTTCAGAGCAGGGAGCCTCATGCCAATCTGTGCAGGAGGCTGGTGGCAGTGTGATTTGCAGACCAGGAAGTAGGCAGAGGGGATAAGGCAGTGAAAAATCCCTTTGGGAAGAAAAAGGCAATTTTGCAGAGGCTGAAAGTGAATGGCAAGGAGATTTTGTGGGTGTCTAACAGTTTTCTAGACACAATGAGGGCATTCGGCACATCTGAATGGTGACAGGCATTTTATCCAAATGTACCTGGATCCTGAGTCTGAAAGGCAAAATAAGTCCTGAAACACTGAGCTTTTATAATAATTTTTGCCAGGAGGTGCATATCTCAAATTACAGACCAACCAGGGAAAACAGTTTCTAAACCAACCTTTAAACAACCAGTGAAAGTGCTAAAACACTCACCACTTCTTTACAAAGTGAAAGCTTCCCTTGCAAAGCATTTTAACAGGTGCTCCAAAACAAGTCTTCAAGCACATCATCTCTTGCTGCACTTATTTGTTACCAGACTCTGTAGGTCCTACAACATCAAACATGGAAGATCATATATTGAGATATTTAGAAGTTTGTAATCAAAGAAACTGTGCCTCTCCCCAGAAAGCTGGACAGGGTGGAGGGGGTGCATATTGTATGAGGATATCTAGGACAAAATAAAGATCTGAAAATGGTTAACAGCAGACATTCACAGATGAAATATTCATAGTAGCTGAAATAGTGAGATCAGATAAACGTGCGTCACATAAATAAACTACAGTCACAGCTGTTGAGGGGATGTCTTTGAAAGGCTTCAAAATATGAACAAAAATTAAAGAGATCCTCATTGTGAAAATGAAAGGAAGAAAGAAACAGCTGTTAGTAAAATGGCAAACCTGGCTTCAGTAATCTAACTGTTGGATGGAAGCCATCCCTCACTGATACTTGATGTTTGCAGATGGAGTGGATGAGAAAAGGTTTATATTTTACATCATATTGCCAAGCACCATCAGCACCATGATTTTCCCACAAAAAAATATTCCCACACAGCTGGAATAAAATTAGTGAAGTATCAACCTTTGAAACAGGTCTGCTGGGAAGAATTTTTTTTTTTTTTTCTTTTTTAATTTTTTGTTGACTAGCAAAAGTAATCTGATGTGCAGCAAAGACAGTTCTTTTTGTTGTTTTTGGGGGTGTTTTTTTTCATTTTTTTTTTTTTTTTGGGTTTTTTTTATGTGGGTTTTTTTTTAAATTAGCTATCTTCTATGCCACACTGCATGAAGTTGTTCAGCATACCTTTTGACAACCATGTCAGTGACCAGGAAAACTTGTCACTGACAAGACTGCCCAAGGGAAATCTGAGCTCACTGTTCCAAAACATCACTGACTTATCAATCTTATTAGCTAGAGTAGACTTGTGTCAGTAGACATTCATAAAAGTCTATAGTTGGGCTAATTCTTTAAAATACAGTTTAAAATGTGAATTTGTTGATAAAATACTCTCTCTCCCAAAATACATTGCATAAAAATCATAGAATCATAGAATACTTAAGGTTGGAAAGGACCTTAAGATCATCAAGTGCCAACCTCCCTGCCATGGACAGGGACACCTCACTCTAAACTGTGGCACTCATGTCTATGTCCAACCTGGCCTTGAGCACTGCCAGAGATGGAGCATTCGCAGCTTTCTTGGGTAACCCATTCCATTGCCTCACCACCCTCACAATAAAGAACTTCCTCCTTATATCCAATCTAAAATTCTCTTGCTTTAGTTTTAACCCATGTCCATTTGTTATAAATGTTCATTCTTAATAAATAAACAATAATAAAATAATTCTTTGCAACATCAGAAAAAAAAACTTCCAGTTTTTAGAGGCAAGAAATAAATATATATCCAGTTAGGCAGACCCAGTACCATGCTAGAAGTGGATTAATTTTAGATTGTTCTTTTTGTAGCAATGATGACTGCTATTTTACCTATAATCTTTTTGCAAGGTCACTGACATCTAATCAACTGTTTTCTTAAACTGACAACACAGGACCTAGGTATTACATGTAAAATGCATGCATACACACAAGACACATTATGTGTATATGTAAAATATATTTAATGTGTATGTATGTATAAGTGTGCATGAGCTCATAGAAAGAGATCTTCAAAAAAGAAGAGAACTCTCATATTTAGATTCCAAAAGAAATCACAATGTTTTAAGACCTCAATTCAGTTACATTCTCAGGAAACATTGTGCTCTTTATAATGCATGCATGTATACCCTTTAGAGTACCCTGTGTAACCATTTTCTATACAAGATGTGTGCAAAGCCAGAATTTTAAGTTTGCAACATATATTTTTACTAACCTTTTAACAAAAATATTTTTGTTTTGCTTAGAGAATATTTTTAGAAATGTTAATGAATTTGTTACGAAATCCACCACGTAAGCATCAACTATTAGGAACTAACAGGAGAAAATTATATGTGTCTCTGATTTCCTTCTTTGTAAGTCACATATGCTTTAAATGAAAAAAAAAAAAAAAAAAAACAACCAAAAAAAACCACACAAAAAAAAAACCAAAAGCAAAACCCAAACTAAAACAAAAGAAAAAAGCACAAACCCAAACAGCCAACCAACAAAAAAAAATACCAACCCAGAACCTCCCCAAAAACAAACCCACCCCCCCCAAACCAACCAAACAACCAAAATCAAACGACCTCAAAATCCAAGAAAAAAAAAAAAAAAAAAATAGGTTCATTGCATGAATAGTCTAAAAGAAAATCCATTGAAGACAGCAAAGAATCTTTTGAATCTTGGAGAAAAGTGCATCAGAATATGAATGGTGGAAAGGAACAACTCCCATAAATTAGAAATAGCTGAATGAGAGAAGTTAAAGTTCTGGTTGCATGTTGGAGAAGTCACTTTTCTTCCCTCTCCAGCTGTCACTGCCAAGCCTATGCCTGAGAATCATTGTGTACGATTAGTATAAAACAGTACACAGGCACCAAATGAAATGTGCATGATTAATTACTTATATCTTCTGGGCAGCTTAAAAGTCAGTGACCTCACCATTGTACCTTTTTCTCTGGTGGCAAAATTGAGAGGTAGTGAGTGATGTAAAGGAAGTGTAACTAATACAATTCTCCACATCACCAGGTTTTGATTCTGGAAGTTTAAAGACTATTTGAACTTCATGCATTAGTCATAGTCATGCACTAGGCAAATATTTTAATTTTGTAGAGGACAATGTATTGGGAAATACAGTATTTGAATCTGTGATAAAGACTTATCACTGAAATTAATACATCCAGATTGTTTCACCATACGTTTCTTCTAAATTTACCCAAGTATTCTAGGAGTCAACCAAACTTTAGCATATTTTAGCTTGTTTATCTCCAGATGCAAAAGTAACCTAGACAGCAAGAGACATGAGTTGTTTAGTTAACATTGTGCAGTTCTTGCATGAAATAACACCAGGCAGCAAGATAGTGACATACTATCTAGTATGATAGTACGATATATTTTCATTGGTAAGGCCAAGTTAATGGAATGTATTGTTTATAGATTATGCTAAATAACATATGATTCATTACTGCTTCCTCACATAAAGTCCCTGACATTCTGTCAACCTGAGGGTTTGTCAATTTTGAACTGACACTGGTATTGGAAAAGCACTTAACAAGTTTAAATTTGACATTGCGATGGAAGTCTATGAAGAGGAATAGGTAGAGAATTAAGCTAACCATCCTTGCAAACAAGTCTGCAAGATTCTAATATGTTTACACAGTGCTTTTAATTTAACTTCATAGCAGCAATTCTCTAACTCCAAATACTTTGAGAATGGATAGTTGCAATAATGGTTCATAGCAGTTTCTTTTCCTCAAAAGTAGGTACAATTTGTGTCACAGAGTAACATAACATGATTTTGTAGTTCAGGTTACTAAATATTGTCTTTCGGGGACCGGGTTACACTTTAGCAACAAATGATTTCACTCAAACTTCATGAGCTGGGTAGGCATAGATACAAAATGGGCAAATGTGCTAATGTGCAAATGTGTAATGCAACACTATGACTAGTTTCAGTTATCTGACATATTTTGGATACACGCAACAGAGACAAAGGGGGTAAAAATCAACTTCTGGGATTTTAAAACGTAGCTGACACTTCTGAAATCATACTCCATATTACCTTATAGTAATCGTTAATTTGCCTGTAACTCTTCACTCAAAAAAGTAGCTGTAAATCATGAGGTCTTGCAATTCCACTGATGTTGGCTGAAATAAATAAGTAAAATAGAAAACAAGTAAAATCTAACTTGTTGACAGCCTAGCTGACTAGGCTGAATAGCAAGATCATGCAAACTGCTACTTCTTTGCTCCAATTAAAGTGATTGATAGGGATTGAACAACTGAAAATGCAAAAGTCCTGCCAAAATTTAATTAGCTAAAACCAGGAAAAAGTATTACACTGAAATCAGATCTGGGAAAAGAATGATTTAGTGGAAAGAATGTGTGTTAGGTGGAAGAATGAAGATAGCCTTTGATCAAAGTACATATTTTGATGATTTCTGATGAAAGAGAAGTTGATTCACATAAAGGTGAAAATTATCTGCATTCCTTAAGGTCAATCTTTCCATGGTTTTTACTTGCTTAAACTGAAATATGTCATTCTGAAACAAAAAGAAAAGTTAATTTTGAAAATGTCTTGAAAAAATTATTTAAGCCAGTACTGTTCAAGTATATACAAACCACACAAATCTAGTGTAATCCACTCAATGCCATCAGAATATTCAGCATTACAGTCTGCAAATTCCCATGTGGTTTTTTGGTTTTGTTTCTCTTCATCAGCAATACCTATTTTAAGTGTATACACAGATAGAGGTACTTTATGACAGCAGTTACTTTAAATGGCCCTTCTTGATCAAGGACAAAAGATTTGTGACATACATAAACATCTTTAAAACAGCTTCCTGGAGATCTTAAGTTTGCTTCCCACATCTTTTATGTTCAGTACCACTCTCACTTCAAAAGTTTGTTATGCAATATCTGAGAGACATTGTACTAAAAATAATTAATTGCCTTCAGAACCAAGAGGAAATACTCCATTAATCAGACATATTTGCTTAAGCATTCAACAACATTATGGAAAATAAAATTAATTATCATTGTTCTGACTTCTAGTGCATACGACTACATGACTCTGACAATTAAACAAAACCTCAAATAACCAGTCAAATAAAATAGAATGGACTTCCCTTATTGATAGTAAGACATGAATTAGCATGTATTGTAAAACACTAACAGGGTCCTACAGTGGAACAGTGTCCTAACTGGAAAAAAGTGTGATTAAGGTCTATTGAGAAAGCACTTTGAGAGAGACCCAATCATACAAGATGTACCCTTATCTGAGACAGCTGTTTTTTCGTTTTTCTACTCAAGCACTACAACTGAAAATTGAAAAGCTTGAAAACACCAAAACCAATTAATTTTGATAGTTACATTCCTAATACCCCCAAAGGGAGCATGCAGGGGTGGGGTTAAAAAAGCTAAAACTGCTGGAGTACAATTTAGAAAGGGATGCTGAGAAGGGCTTCTAAAGGTATATTTGCAGCAAAAGGAAGATTAGGCAAGGACCTATTCAGTGATTCTCAAAAAACCCCAAAGAAATAATAATTGTGTTATTCCTTGAAAGACGATTTATTTTATTTAGCAAACATTGAACATGTATGAAGTCATACCCAGAACTTAAACAATGAGCTGAACTAGTTTGTAGTAAATTGTATCTTATGGGAAAAAGCCCACAGATTTAGGCTCAGTTTGATATTTTATTGCCCAGGCCTATAGATCCTAGTGTGCTTAACACTGTCTGGATAATTTCTCTTTAACCTTACAAAATTCAATTCCTTTTCACTTGAACCTTCTCTTAGTAAGAACTAGAAACCTTGTCTACCATAACTTCATTAGAGCCCAAGCTGTCAGAGTTGGTTTCTGTGTCTCTAGCAGTGTCCTGTTGAGTGCAGGTCAATCAGGTCACCTGTATAACATCTCTGCTGCTTATTGTCAGAATAGCAAAATTCATTGACAAAACTCAAATTAGTAAGCATGAGAGTAGCTCAGCTGTTAGTAGCCAATAAAAATGATAGTCTGAGTAAAATTCAGGTAATCAGTTGAAGTGCCATCACATCCTATTGACTTCCAAACACTTTTATTTAAGCTGCTGCGTATTAGGTGAGTAGAAGGCATGAAATTTAACAGGTCAGCTCTTGGTCTATGGGATCTTAGATGCAGAGGTTGCTCCACACCCAGCCTGGTAGAGCCAGGCAGACTCCAAACAAGAGTGAGGATAAATACATTGTCCCAATATACCAGTCTAGAGAAGAGCAGTACCTTTACAGACAGTGCACAGACAAAAGTGACATTCACATAAACATAAACATGAACAGTACAAATGGCCTAAACCTGTTCTTATTTGTCAGCTGATCAGGCTTAAAACATGCAAGCAGATCCAAGACCTACATAGTCTCCCACACAGTGGGTCACTCAGGTAACTGGTGTGCACCTGAGATCTTACCAGTAATTGATTCCATGGTCCCAGTAATATACTACCCCTAGACCAAACATGGCCAAACATGCACCATTTGTTTGCTTGCACAAGTTTACTTGCACAAGTTTGGCCATATTTTCATGCACAACTTGTTTTCTATGTTCATTATACCTCAGTGCTTCCTTTCCCCTACCTTTGGCCCTTAACGATAAGTTTTACTGATGCCCACCATCCCCTAAAAACATTCTTTAAGTTTGCTTTTTCCTATAAGACTTACGATTATCTTGTTTTTCTTTTTTTTAGTCAGTTGCCACCTTCTGAGTGAAGTGTTCCAAGGTTATTCATGAGCAGCTCCTTCCCTGCCCTGTCCATCAATGTCCTGTTCCAAGTCTTCACTGTGTCCCTTATGTACAGTTTGCCAGGGTTTATGCATGTCTGTGTCTAATCTATTATTTTTCCAGTCTTTTGCCTTTGTCTTTTATGCTGAAAGTCATTAAACAAATACCCTTAAAAGCCAAACATCTCACCATCACACTCAGTGCCTGAATCTCCTTGCCCTGTGAAGCCTCCCCTTGCTGCTCTTGTATATATAGTTAATCACAGGCTTCAAGAGAGAATAATTTCCCTTGCTACCCAAAATCAGGATCATCTTTTCTTCCTGATAAAATCTGGTGTCTTTTCCAAAGTTTCTAAATGATGTAGTTTTAACTTATTAGTGGCTGTCTCTAATTTATACTTCAGAGATCTCTGTGCATCCTGTGGATTGTTCCCTGACTTTATGAAGTCATCCAATACCAGGTTGGAAGAGACCTCAAGGATCAACTGGTCCAACCTTTCTCGGCAAAAGCACAGTGCAGACAAGATGGTCCATGACCCTGTTCAGATGACTCTTAAAAGTGTCCAGTGTTGAGGAATCCACCACTTCCCTGGGAAGACTATTCATAGATAGACTTATAGTTGTCAACAGTAACAACTGTGTATGCTGACATGCAGCAAAAATGCAAACTAGTGTTTTTTACTTTATTACAATTACAATTTACTTTATTATCTAGCAACAAAGATCTCTTCACTCATTTTGTTTTAGCACATAAAGTCCAGATCTTCTAATTGCTGAGAAGATCCATTGAATTAAAAAAGTTCAGCTGGTTCTAACAAGCATGAATATGCACGTCACTATTTTGTAAATGGCCATGCCTAGTTTGAGAGGGTAGTGTCCACTGCAAGTCAGAGCTCACAGACCAGAAGCAGGCTGCTAAACACAATGCAGGTGAGAGGTTCTGGTAACATTGAGTGAGGAGAACTTTCCCAAAATCTCCATAAATATTTGGGAGATATTTATGGAGATCTATGGGGTGAAATACAAACCCCATAGCCATCAATGAAAATACGGCTTTCCCCTCCTTTCTTGTTTTAGTAAGGACAGCTTTTCAGGTGTGAATTCTTAGATGAATATATAGATCTAATGCATGTTTCAAATTCTTTCCACTCAGTCAGTCTTTCTGAATATCTAATGAATAATACAATACCACTTCATGACTAGATATGCCAGTGGGGCTTACCAAGTGTTTCTTCAAGTTTACAGATGTATCTGTAAAGTTGCATATCTTATAATTTAGCTGCAGCAGCTCTGCATGGTGTTAGAGGAAGAACAAAAGAAAAATTGTCTGTATTAGAAGAAAATGAAGCAAACATTTCAAATAGAGTTAAAAAAGCAATTTTGACAACTTCCTCTCCCAATAACCTTTCTTAACTTATCTTTCCACTATATGAAATCTGCCATACCCCCTTCTGCTCAAGGGGATCTGTATTTTCTTTAAGCCACTGCTGATTTATGTAAAAAATATTTTATTGATTTGGTAATCTTTATGCAAGTGTTTCAAAATACAAACAACTGTCCTCTGGGAAATACATACACTCAGCTCGCTTGGGGCTAAAATAGACTGCTTTATAATGTCAAAAGTTACTGTGAGGATAAATTTCTTACTGATCTGAGATGCAGCGCATGATAATATCATACCTATAGACATAATTTTAATAATAATTTATTGTTACTGAGAAGGGGAAAATGGGGTCAGATTTGTATACTGGTTCAGCAAGCATGTGCTGTTACTCACTCTCTTGCTAAGTTTTTTGCAGAGATGGTAAAGAAAAATTAAGCATAATGCATTCACAAGGTTGCCAGGAGCAGCTAATGCTTCCAAATTGGTATTCATGTTTTATTATATCTTAAATTTCAGCACCTTAAAAACAATAAAGAAAATAACATTTTCTCAAATAATTTTCCTTCAGGGAACGTACTTCAAGTTTATTGTCTTCTTTTATGTTGTCTTTGTCCATGTATTATGAACTCCTTTTTTCAAAAGAATGTATATATGTTCACGTTATATGAATGTGGAAGGACAAGTGTATGTAATCCCGTGTTCCTGAAAGCTTACAGATTCCTCTGAAACATATACATAGAGTCCTAGTAAATCTTTCAGTGGAACTTTTGTGAGCTTTTAGGAGCATCTAATTATCTATTTACTTGGTTTTGTACAGCCCATATGAAATAATAAGCTTGCTCCAAGGACAACTGATTTGTAGAGGACTTCACTGAGGTAATGCTGAATCCCCTCATCACCTTCCCTTTCTGAGAACCAAATGGTTCTACCTGGCATGGCATCTGACTGTCTTTACCTGGAATCTGCCTCTTTTTGAAGACACAACCAAGTACTTTCCACACATGAAGAGGCAGAGGAATGGAAGAAAAAGTTTTTGTCCACCACTGTTATTAAACAGCTGCACAAGTATTTTGAGTGAAAAAATGTCAGTAGCAATGAATTGTTCCAATACACATTTTATTAAATGAAAATATTATTGGACAAACTCTTAAACTCTAGTTTGTTCATACTGTACATGTAGCTGTCACACTGGCATGAAGAATATTGAATCAAGTACAAAAGTCATGGAAATGAATGGCTGCAGAAAAAAGTAGTATCTTTGAAGTCCAGGTCTTCTTATCATTCAAAGGAGTTAATGCAATTTGCACTGACTATGGTAAGTTATTAATAAAAATACTTTAATCAGAAAACTTTTATATATTACAAGTATTAGAATAATTTTACTTCACTGAGGTAACAACTTATTAAAAGGAGAGAGATCCTCAGGTTATGTCTAAATAGACCATTCTATTTTCTTACTGTGTGTTCTTGCACCTTTATATATAGAAAAGAAATAACTGAAAGATGTCTGAGCTGTTTTTTGATTGTAGCAGGAAAGCAAGAGTTCTGGCATCCAATTGCATTACAATACACAGAAATAGTTTTACTGCGCTATTAAAGAAGTTAAATGCAAAAAAACCCAAAACTGAAGTGCACAAAAAGATGGCAGATTATTTCTGCCAATTTCATTATCATATATGCAGACTAAGTCCACTAGCTCTCCTCTGAGTTGCTACCAGTTGCTATTCCCTTTCTAATAAAATTTGTCAGGAGCATTGAATTATTAATCCCAATAAGCATTTAAATTACATTAATACTTCCATTTGTGACACTGGAAACATCATTTCTGATTTGATGATTCTCAAGAACTAATTTTTTTGCTCTACCTGAAGATCAGTTCATATTTTGTTTTCATCTATTCTGTACAGGAATTTTCTTGGAGTGTTATACATTTTATTATATTTTATGTAGCATGCCATGAAAAGATTTTCTTTTTGAAAATAAAAAAAAAAAATTAAGAGGCAGACTAAGGCCTAAATCTATGCAGGGAATTTATTTAATTGATAGGTACTGTCTTCCAGTTCTAATCATAGAATCATAGACTCTTAGAATAGTTGGGGCTGGAAAGGACCTTAAGATCATCAATTTACAACCCCGCTGCCATGGGCAGGGACACCTCACACTAAACTGTGTCACCCATGGCTCTGTCCAACACAGCCATGAACGCCACCAGAGATGGAGCACTCACAGCTTCATTGGGCAACCCATTCCAATGTCTTGCCACCCTCACAGCAAAGGACTTCCTCCTTATATCCAATTTTAATTTCCCCTGTTTAAGCTTTAATCCCTTACCCCTTGTTCTATCACTACAGTCCCTAATGAAGAGGATGTTTAATGCCTGCTTCTTATTTACAAGACCAGCTATGCCCCTGAGCCAACTGAAGATGGCTGTAAGTAATGTTGCAAGATTTGCCAGTGGATTTCCTTCCATTTTATCCCTATCTGTATTAGTCATGGTTTAAGCTGAACCCAGGACAGTATTCTTCTTCTGAAAGTCTGAGAAAACTCTATGCAGGAGGCCAGCTTAAGAAGAAAAGACTTCTTTTAAGTAGGAAGGATATAATTGCTTTCATTATGAGTAGGATTAGATCTTGGGATCTCTTAATTTAGTCTTGCAAATTCTCTCTAGCATATTAGGAAAGGATTTACTAGGTAATATACAAAATTCAACTGGGGATATTTAAAAACTCAGCTGGGTATTATCCTGAGCAACCTGATCTGATGTTGGAGCTTGTCTTGTTCTAAGAAAGTGGTTTGAACAGATTAGCATTGGTCTTTCTTCAAAAGGATCAAGAAAAAATCAACCTTCCAGAAAAAAACTCAATTACCATAATTAATTCCTACAACTTGAACATGAAGTATTATTTACCACATTCTCACAGGGAGAAATAAATTTGGGCTCTTCTGAATTGCAGCTTCTGATCTAAATGCCACACTATGTAATCTTTCTCTTATTTTCTGACTTCCTCCATACTAACACTATTTCATGTTTCAGCTCATGATAATCAAAACAGCATGATACAGTAATTCTTGTCCTCATTATTTTCAGCTTCATTTTCTTTCACAGCTAGCATACTCATAAAAACTTTATTTTCCTATTGGCATGATGAAAAATTTAGATGTGATAGTAAACCAGATAACAACAGATGATTGTCATTAAATATGGAGAAAGTCAAAGACATGACCTACGGGTGACTTGAAAAATGTGAGCATTTGTACCTTATGCCAACCATCCAAGTTAGAAAGCAATAAATAGTGAAAATATTTGGCTTATGTGGAACATCTACCTGTTGTAGTTTTACACTGTGCAGGAGTCCAAGCCTGCATTTGGACCATTACATGAAGAGGCCAGACCACCAGCAAGGACTGGAGACACTGGAAAGTCAAATATGAGTTCCCTGGTTCCCTAGGTCTATGGCATGGGTCCCAACTGGGCCAGAGGGCCAGGGCCTGGGTTAATATGAATGTGTGTTCTGTCCAGGATGTATGCTACTGAACAGAAGTCTTAGAATAGAAAGCTCTATCCACCTTTTACACTCATCTCAGTTAATAAATACATCTTAAATTTTATGTCACCAAGAATTGACATTTTCTTCTTGTGACTTCCTTGCTCTTAAATTCCATCACTGTAAATACTCTTTTAGAACAAATATTGCCAGTGTTTCCACCTGCTGCTCAATGGACATACCATTGAATTAATTCCTTTTTTACTCTTAACTGACTATTATGGAACTATCAGACAGCAGAAATGACAATATAAAACCTTAAGGTTTGTGTCTATGTGGAAGCACCAAATACACATAAAACTGTACAATTCTATTTGTCCCCCAGCAACAAATGTCAAAATCTCTGCCTTCCTAGGTATATGGATCCCAAATAGAACTCTGAAACAACAGGATAGTACTGCAATTTTTTATATTTATTCAGGTACACTTCTACAGTACTTAATAAATTACAATTAAATTTGCACTGATGAATGTTGACAAGCAAATGTTGTCGGATTTGACAAGTGGAAGTCACATAATTATGTGAAAGAACTGCTAGCAGTTGCTGTTGGTCTGTTTTCTGTGCTAGCAGTTGAGGATTATAAACTGATTTCCGCTGGTCCTTCACAAATTTTATTTTACCTATCCTTTGAACGGATGGAATTCCTGTAGCACATGTAATACTCACCCTGATGGAAGGGAAGAAAAACAATTTAGTATTGCTTTTTGAGGCACGGTCATGTGAATATCAGAGCTTTTTAATATGAGGCCAAACAGATCAAGGTATCACAAAAATCCCAGTTGGAAGAATTTGTTTATTTGTTATTGTACCTTAGATGCACAATGCTTTTACTATGTCTAAGTATAAATAGTATCCTTTTCTTTCCAGAAATGCATGGATACATTAAAATTTTTCCTACTAAAGGGCAGGTGTTCAGAATTTATACCTTAATCCATATTTATATTTCAGGATTTATTGAAAAGCTGCTAACTCTCTAATGAAGTATACTTGTAAACAAATACTTAGGAAAAAAATTTTATTATTATTATTAATTGAAGTGGAAGTAATAAATATATGTTTCCCTTCCTACTTAACATTGTGTCTCAATGTGCTTTTCACAAAGGCTCATGCTTCATATCCAGTAAGTTTTCTGTAGTCACTGACAAATTTATCCAGAGGAGTGCAAAAACAGGACTCTAGGAAAGTCCGAATACTTTTACTTGCCACTGTAGAGGTTTTCTTCACACAGAGATGGTATCCTGACCCTATCCTACTATTTCCCCAGCCTCAAAGAACTTCTTCTTTTTGTCAAATTGAGTTTAGGATAACTTTTTCTAAAATGTCATTTTTGATAGCTCCAGAA
Source organism: Bolborhynchus lineola (assembly GCA_025448015.1). NCBI lineage: Eukaryota > Metazoa > Chordata > Aves > Psittaciformes > Psittacidae > Bolborhynchus > Bolborhynchus lineola. The sequence continues at coordinate 20,695 of JAOEHX010069770.1, forward strand.
GTAGACTTTTCCTTTGAACATTAATAAATAAAGTCAGCAAGTATAAATAAGTACTAAGCAAGTGAGCAGAACTAGGCCAAGATATGTTATTGCTGAAATACTTTCAAAAAATAAAAGTGGCATAGGAATTAAATCTTCTCCATTCTGGAATAATTTTCCAGTTTTCTCAACCCAGACTTGGTATCAGTTTAGTAAGGAGGAAAATTTAGCTCATAAGTAGTTAGTCCTTGGCCTCTTGTGAAACATCCTGCTGTCTTCTCTCTCACAAGAGCTAGTACAATGCAGAATTCTGTATCGTACTTTTTTATTATTATTTTTATTTTTTTACCAGGAAAGGAACAAGTAATTTAAATCTGGGTCAATGAACTTGCTCAATTCTTTCAGTTATTATACTCTCCAGATGATTCTATGGCCTGAACTTCGAATAAAAGTAACATGTGTTCCTTAGTTACTCTTTTCTAATGATGATATTTGTCCTCATAATTTACACTGGGGAATGTTTATCAGATTAGTCCCAAAACCAGAGTTAAAACTTTCTAACCAATGGGGCAGAAAATTGGAATAAAAAGGAGTTTTTTTACCTAGTTTGGCTCATTTCTGGCATATTGGAACTGTATTTATAGTCAGACTCTATGTGATATGAAAGCACATGATATATAAGGCATTTTGCACAACAGATAGAATACAATCTAACATTACAGACAGCGAAAAAGGCAAATATTTCTTTACCATTCCTATTGTCCTTATCAAGTTTTCCCACAAAGGTTCTGAATAACTACAACAGTAATTGAATCATTAATATTTTTCTCAACATAAAATCTAAAAACACAAGAAGCAGGTCTATGATTGCTTCAAGCTCTTCGGTGACAATGATAAGGACAGAAGCTGCGGCTACTATCTCATTTCAGTGAGCCTTTCTTCCCTGAACTAACAATTTACTTTTTGACATAACCCTCCTTTCAGAATCATGCAGAAAAGAAACACTGCATCTTATCATCTTCCTGGAAGTATACCCAGCTACAAACAAAACTACCTATATTGCTGAATGCATTCTGGACAGATGGATCCATGACTTTGTCCCTGATTGCTTACCTTAAGAAATAAGGTAGCACATCTTCAGTCTGTATCTTCGCCTTTGAGTAATGAACTGACTCAAAAGAGTTTTTCAGCTTCTCATGGTTCTGTGTATGACCATGTTGTTGTTTAACCCCAGTAGACAGCTCAGCCCTACACGTGCTTGCTCACCTGTCTCCCAGTGGGATAGAGGGGAGAATTGAAAGGGTGAAAGTACAAAAACTTGTGGGCTGAGATAAAGACAGTTTCATAGGTAAAGCAAAAACTGGGCATGCAAATGAAGCAAAATAAGGAATTAATTCACTCTTTCCCATCAGCAGGCAGGCTGTAAATTCATCATAGGTTTTATACTTCGTCAGTGAAAAAGCAGCAATATTTGTCCTTTCTTGTGTCTCTGATCACTGTAATTCATATCTCTGGTTGTTAACTCTGATCCTCAGAGCTGATCATGATCGCTGGTCAAAAAACTTTACAAAAGTCTCAGGTGTTATATGATTTTGCATTTTTGATATTTATAAGTCTAAGTTATTCGGTTGGTTTCTCAGTACAGAACATTGCAGTTTGCTACCTATTGTCTTTTTTTGTGTTGCACATCCATCCAGTTAATGAAAACATGGTACTTATTATTATCAGGTTTTGTTGCTCTTAATATGGCTTTCTACCATTCTCTCTTATTGCTTTGCACTAATATCAAATTTTCTGTCCACCTCCATACAGTGTGCATTGAAATTAGTAAAATGAGGAAATTAAAGAAAATTGATGAAAGAAACGCTTGATTTATGAAATATAAATCAGCCCGGAGAGAATTTCAAGAAAACACTAGGTGTCACGCATTGTGAAATATTCTTATTAATTTTCTATTTATATATCAGTTTCATTTGAGGAAGGGATACATTTTAAGTGAATGTTGTATTTTATATGTTATATTTTATTGACTATTGCACTCAAATTTTTTTTCTAATTCCTCTCTGCATCAAATTGAAGAGGGCACTTGGTTATAATTTTGATTTCTTAATTTCATGAAAAATATCTAACCACATCTGCTCTCTTGAAAAAATGAGTATGGCAGTGGTTGATTACAGATTAATTATATATTCTTAAAAGTATGCCAAATTCTTTTTAAATTTTGTTCAGAAAGAAATCAGATGTTTAGTTAAAAAGTAAGTTGGAATATTGAATTTATTAATTCAAACTTTCTTAGCACACATGGCCACTTTTATTAAATAGTCTAAGAATACTTAAAATCTCTCAGGAGAAGAAAAAAAAAACCCACAAAAATCTGTATTCTGTGTTATAAAATTGCTCAATTACTGTGTATGGGCTGATCTTTCAAGCACAGCATGAAGTGACTGCTAATCAAATGTGCCTCAAGGCAACAGACACTAAATATTAAAGCTGGCTTATTCAGGGTCTCTCAGTTTTTAACTCAACTTTGTCTGGTACTGCCCTTAAAATTGTTATTTAAGCAATCCAAAACGTTAACAACGCATCCATTGTGATTTGGATGTATATATTTAAAATATATTCAAAATTTTTGAAAACATATATAAAATAATTTATCAAATCTAATCTCCATGATAATGCAATTGTGTAAAAGTAATAAACAATATGTCCTTTGTGCCTCTTGCATGCTGCTAGTGGGTCTGCAGGTATGTCTTGAAGCCAGGAAGACCACAGATATTAAGCAGAGACACACAAAGACTAGCTAATCTTTATATTCAAGATTTCATATGATGATCTAACTAAATAGGTTTGCATACTGAATAGATACCATCTTTAGGTACCAAAATAAGCTTTGAGATTTGATTCTTGGAGCACATTGGACACCTTGAGATTCTACCTTCTAATGCCTCCTTTGAGCTCCAAACTCTGAGCTGCAAACTCTTTCCAAAACAGATACTCTTTTTTCTAGGCCATTCTACCCAGTCATTTATTCTAAGAAATTAATCAGTGGGAGAGTTCACTGTTCCTCACAACTTTTTCTCGTTAATTTTGTCTATCTTAATGCCCTAGATACTGCTCATTAAATTTCTACCAAGAGATTTCTCTACCTATCATCAGATATCTCTTTCTCATGTAGGTATCTGTAAATTAATTAATTCACCTATTTGTTTTACCTTAAGTTAGACTTGCCTAGGTTGTTTTACTATGGCACATTTTCTAGAAATACTCTTTTAGACCATTTTCAACTAGAATATTTTATATTCTTTGACTATGAACACCAGAGCTGAGGACACAGTTTACGAATCTCTCATTCTCAGTCCAGCTCTTGCTATTACCCTACATAGTCTTCCAGGACCACCCTGACCTAAAGTCTGCTTAAAGTCTATGCTCAATCAATTATATGTCAGAGTTTATATTTAAGTATCATTGCTTCTGCATCATAAGGGAGTGTAGGGGATTTTGAAAACATGGGGGATTATGATGACGTGGCAAGAAAACAGGATAAAGAAACCTGGAGCCTGAAACCATAGAACAGGGAAGTTAGAGAGCCTCTGTTGATAAAGTAAAAATTTTTGAACAGGTATCAACAAGAAATCATGAATAGAATAACAACCTGTTGACCAATAAATTTGTATTATGCTATGCTATGCTTGGTATTATGTTATGCTATGCTCAACCAATAAGTTTGTATTATGCTATGTTGTGCTTGACCAGTAAGTTTGTATTATGCTGTCCTTAACTAATGAGATTGTACCACTCTGTGCAGAAGGATATATAAACAGGAGCTCCTCATAATAAAGAGTCACTTGCTGCTTGAACTTTCTTTTTCATCCTTCCTTCCTTCTTTCCTTCCTTCCTTCCTTCCTTCCTTCCTTCCTTCCTTCCTTCCTTCCTTCCTTCCTTCCTTCCTTCCTTCCT
>JAOEHX010069785.1:0-25412 GCA_025448015.1 Bolborhynchus lineola
CCTCTGGTTTTGTGATCTTCCTCTTGTTGAGCTTGCTTTAGTGACACTAATGAGATGGCCTGATGGATCTGATGGAGTACTGATTCCATCTCCTGGTTGCCAAAAGAAAGTCAGAATTGGTGTAATTTTTTATTGCCACTGCGAAGCTTTGTAAGCCTCTTTCTTCTAAGCAGTAAAGCAAACCAGAAAGGAATTATAAAGAATAAACACATGAACTGTGCTTTTTCCAGAGTTTAAAGGTGAAGTTGTACAAATATCAAAAACTAATTAAGCTGACTGTGTGATATTTAGTTATCTCAGATCCTGGGAGAAAAATCAATTTCTGTTGCACTGAACTAAATTACATTTTCATACTGATTGACACAACCAGACTTCGCTTCTACTTGTCTTACAAAAGTAACCATTATCTGACTTTAGTTCTTGAAACAGGCTGCTGAACTTCTGCAGTGATGTTATTTTAGCACTGTATTGATGAACACTTTGTCTAGCGGTAACACTGGTCTGAAAGATCTTATATGCATATTGCATCACATTTTCAACTAACTGCAGTTTTGAAAAGGGCATTATTTTTCCTAAGTGAAACATTATTTTTCACTTGTACAAATATTCTCTGCTGATACCGACTTCCAGGTACAGCTTTTTGTGTGAGGTACACACAAAAATACTTGTTTCAATTCTTAACTGCAATCAGATTTTAAAACAAAGTTTTAAACCCAGCTGGTGCCTGGAAACCAAGCACAGCACATGTGTGAGTTGCACAGTTCCTTGCATCTCCCCCAGGTGACACCAACCAGCCAGCTACAGGAAGATGAGCCTCAAATCATGACTTCTTATCTGCTAGAAACCCTAAACTTCAGGGTGCGACGTCTGCTACCACTTGGCAATGGTGTCACAGTGTAAATATCCACTGCAGATAATCACTCACTGCTGTGCTTCAGAGGGAAGAAAAGGAGCAGTAGGTGTCCAACTGATGGCCAGTCCTCTTCATTGCCAAGTTGCAGTCTACTCCTGTATGAGATCTCCCAGCACAGCACCATGGCACATGCCAATTCCTTTGCTGAGAGTGGCTCAACAAATACAGAATTTGAGATGCTGCTGAAGAACAGGATACCCATTTCTGATCTCATTTTAAGGTCAGCCAGGGCTTTCAGCCTCTGGAAACCAATTTCACCAACAGTTCATACCCCTCCTCCAGCACAAAGGAGGAGAGGATTCTTGTACCTGTGGATGAAGTTGCCATTGTTGGGGAAAGGCACAGAGGATGCTGTGCACTGCTCTTAACTGAACCAGGAAGATGTGCATAGCTAAGTGGTAGAGCACTAAAGCATTTTTGGTGATAGCAAAACTGATTTCCTGTTGTGAGAGAAGTTCTGACTTTTTTTGCTTGAGGGGGAAAATATATAGGAAGGTTAATCTGCAAATGTTATCTTGCTATCTTGATGTCCTTTGTAATGATCTCTTAATTCTCTTAACAGACCTTAACAGACCTCTTGATCTTAACAGATCTCAAGACACTTTTGAGAATCCTCTTGATTCCTATGGGAAGCAGACACACCTGGAATTTCCAAGTTCCAACTGACAAGGCTTTCTTGTCTGAATAATTTTCTACATGCCTGTCTCCTTCCACTCATTCACGCTTCTCATGGATTCCTGGTGATCTCTGTAATGGAAATTGCATGTGGCATGTCTTTCACACTTGTGGGCTTATCAAGGTAAAGCTGACAAGTCCTCTCTTCTCAGCCTCTGACTCTGCATGACAACCTCTACTAAGTCTTGGCTGCTTCCAGACAGACGACAACTTCTGTTTCCCACAAGACTAGGGATGCTTTGTTACACTGATAAAGTGCTGTCACCTGTGACCTGTGCTTGGGTTAAGTGCTGCTCAAAATATACCAGAAGCAATGGGAAACTGGCACAAGAAATTGAGAGGGAGAAAGGAAATCTCGGGCTACACCCAAGCACTAGAACATTTTGGTCACCCTATGGGAAGAACTGCACAAATTTGGCAGACAAGCTTTGGATGGCAAACAAGGTGAATGTACAGTTTTTCTGAATCACAGCCATGTGCTGTATCTCTCTGCTTTCCAAAGTTTTAGATAGTTTTGTTAAGCACTGTGAACATTTGGTTATGGAAAGCTGTCCCCAGATGCTTCACATACGAGCTTCAGCCTAGTGAGTAAGAATTGCCTGACCCAAAGGAGAAAGTATAAGGTTATGTCATCATCCCCCTTTATGCACTAAGTAGCAGATATGCATGCATTGATCCAGCTCTGTGCTTCATGGAAGGCCTGATGCATTGAGTAGGGAAGCAATACTATCCCTTGACAAAAATGCTATTAGGATAACAATTCCAGACTTGCCAGTGTGGACAGCCTCTGTGCCAGGGGTAGGGACCTTTAACCAAGATATGACATAAGGAAGTGGAGTGAAAAAATTAATCTGTTTTCCCCAGCCCCAGTTGGAGCCCACGTACCGTGGAGACCCAAGAAATTCTGTCTCCAGCATGCTGAGCAGACTCTTCAGAAGTCACTATTTTTCTGCTATGCCACTGATGCCTACTAACACATGCACTGGTGTTTTCCCTCAAGGTATTTGCATTGATGTAACCCCAAACTCTGAATGTAAACCTGCACACCATCTTGTATACTGTGCAAACAGGTGAATACTCTGAGCTGCAGCAAAACCCCTTTTAGTGCAGGTTCATACTAAATTAATCTCACCTTTATTTTTTGCATGATCATCACTTAAAAGGTACTTAAGTGATAGCATCACTTTGGGCCAGCACTACTTAAGAGTTCCATTACGTAATGGCTGTCCACAAACCTTTTTACTTATTTAGATTATTATTTCTAAACACTGCAGAAAGAAGTTAAAAGCCCGTATCAATTTGCATGCTGTTTTCTTCTGCAAAAGCCTGTCCTTCCTATTCCATCTTCATCCCAAACAATGTTCATTAAGGCAGGGTTCCTTTTCCTTTATGAGACTGAGGTAAATGTTGCCCTAGGTGTAATTTTAAGAAAATCTCCTGGATTCACTGAGTATTATGACAAAGATATCTTATATGTTTGCTTCATTCTTTCATTTTGGGTGGTTCACATCAAATTGGTGTGACGATATTTCCAAAAATTACACCAGTTCCTGTTCACACAGGAGTGTATAGAGAAAAAAAAATACTAATTTGTAAGACTGAAGTTTGTAAGACCCATTAACAAATGTAAGATTTTTGCAGATAATGTTGATTAAAAACCAGCAAGCACTAGAATAAGCAGAAAGGGTAGAAATAAATGAGGCAAAGACATACATAACCTAAATAGCCTTCAAAGATCAAGAGGTTGTGGTGGAGACAGATAGATAATGGTGGAAGTACAAGCTGCTGATGCAAAACTGTAAGAGAAATGATGCCTACAGGGATGACAGTGGTCCTTTCCTGAACTCACCACCTTGCATGGCCTCTGTTAGTGTAGACTTGACTTGCAATCTGCTATTTTATTCTCATGCCAACACTAGATACAGGGTAGAGGGTGGCCACTGACTTTTCTGATGGGGGCCATAATCAGGATGGTCACAGAGCAAAGTGAGCAGTCTTTCTCCTGCTCTAAGCTATCCTCCAGCCCACCAGGGGCATTTGCTCATATTCTGCTCAGCCAGTTTATAAGTAGTACTCGAGGACTAAATTTCCACTTAATTTAATTGAGAAAGGCTGTAGGGCTTCACTGCTATCATTGTTTAGCAGTTATTTTTCCTGAAGCTGCAATTATCACTGCCAATGCAATTCAGTGGGTAATGAAGTCAGGATTGTATATGCTTCAAAACCTCTCAGGTGCTGCCTACCCATGACACTTATTTCTGAGGCTTCTATCCTCCATTTTTCCAGACAGAATAAAAAAAAAAAACAAAAAGAGCTTTCGCTGGTTTAAACTTCTAGCTCATCTTTTACCTGTATTTTTGAGGGAATGCTAGGCAAGAAAGAGAACTAATTCAAACAGTTGAGCAAGAGTAATTACTGAACAAAGGCAAAAAGTCTTCTGCACTCACTAATTTAGCCCTCAGGGGAGCTAATGAAATATCAGACTAAGGAATCAGATGGTTAAACTCATGGGCAGGTAAGATTGTTAGCAACTGCATTGTAGACCATGTAAATTTTTTGGTGTTGTGGGGTTTCTCTTGTGTGTGTTTAAAGATAGTGGGATTGAGGCCTTGGTAAATCCAGTAGTCATCATCCCTCACTCAGTTATTTTTACTGAGATGCTTCCAGTTTTCCCCTTGAGGTTCTCATTCAGAACTGGGATCTCAGCCCTTAAATGGAAGATGCTCCTATGACAGTTGGACACACTCTGATAATTTTTGCCCCAGTCCTTGAAACATTTTAACTTCAGATATTGGTCATTTACATTTGCCATTAAGATTCTGCATATAAAGAGCTAATAAATGGTTTAATACATTCTTCATGAAGTCGTAAAATCCAACAGACCAGCAAGTTGTTTCTATCTGTGGCCTGTAACTATCTGCAGCATTTACTGATTTATAACCATCTAGAGATAAGTGGCATGTGTGATAACACTTTATACTCATTTATTAACTTCATAGAGCCCACTGGAGAATGTTTCTTTGATATGAAGTTGAATCATAATTTTATTACTCAGAAGACAAATTAATTTCCATTTGCCATCTAGGTAAACAGAAGTTACAGCTGTAGAGTCTCACCGGCAATTCATTGCTGCTTTTGAACCAAAAGGTTAAAAGGAATCCCTGAACCATTCATGAGCACATGCAGTGAACAAACCTGCTACAAACCTTCTGATAGAGAAAGAAGAAATTACCACTCATAAAAAATTTGCCACCTTTGGAAGAAAAGACTCCGTAAGGCAACAGCAAATTTCTTACCAAACTTAGTGAAAAAATGAATTATCCAGGCAATATCTGGGATTAATATTGCAAAATACAGAACTTTCTTGGTGCAATTATTTTGTATGCCCTGCTTATTTCTACTCAATACTACAGTGTTAGACTCTTTTAATCAATTAAATAGGTACATTCCTGATGCAAAACAAATTAAGTGGAACAAGTTTGGACAGGATTTGCTTGTCGATTTGTCCTGCCTTCAGACTGCAGTGTGCTAATGCAAGTGTGCCATCAAGTGGTACAACAAAAAAAGAACTTGGCAAAGAGCAACCCTAGCTTAAGCCTGGAGACATAGTGTTATCCTTAAATAACAAGTGACAAACAACACTAGGTGGGAAAGAGCTCTGTGGCTGGAATTACTGGGCACATAACAGGGGCAAATGTCTATTAACAGGCTTCAAGGCCCTTCGAATAGGCTTATATAGAAACCTAACCTTTTTAAAGTCTGTCAAAGGCTCTAATTATCATAGAGTGTGGTGTATGCCCTGCGTAACAGAACAAAGCAGGTCTTGAATGACCCTTCTGAGTAACTAATGAACATCCTTGCTTGCTCAAATGATGCTAATTTCAATGTACCTCAAGTCAGCCCAGAAGGGAAGCTGCCACTGTCATCTGGGACCTGCTGGTAGTGCCTGCTTAGCAAAAGACATGTGGAGGCACCAGGAGATCCTCCATTCTCCTCTTCTATTGCTCCAGCCATGCTAATGCTGATGCCTCAGAAATGTCTGGCTGGGACTGGGGATATGAATGGATTAATTTAGGTCCATGAATAATTCTTGTTGAGGATTTCTTAGAAACCTACACCCTTTCCATCAGCAAACTACCTCAGTACCTTTAATCTCAATACATGCCTATGTCACTATGAGGAAAAGTCTTACTGCTTTGCTGTTTACAGCATGCAAAGTAAAGTTCATACTTAAGAGCTGCTAAGGTGCCTGTACTCATTATAATAACTAGAAATTAACTCCCTATAAATACACTTATAAATATGGTATTAGGCAATATGCCTCAGCATACAAGTACATACAAAATACATACACAGTTATCCTAGACAAGTGGATGGTAAGACCAAAAGCATCATAAAGTGGATCTGCTACTTTTCCCTTAAATCTCATATATATATAAAAACACACATGTATGTTAAGGCAAAGGTTCATTAAAATTATTGAGGCAAAGTTACCTTGCAAACCAGGCAGAATTTTTCTGAACTTCACTCTTGAACAAAATGTCCCCTAGATATTGCCTGATGCCAAACACATCTCAACACTGCCTCCTTCATTTGATGAAAAAGGCAATGCAGTTGTGTTAGAGTGCAACTGCTAAGACAAACAGCACGGTTAGCGGGTAGTTGCAGCTGTGTTGAAGCAGAATAGGAAAATGTCAAAGAAAAAGAACAATATGAGCAAGAACTGAGGAATTGTTTGGAGAGCATCAGGAAGTTGTGGTTAGCAACACAGGCATCTTTGAATTAGGACCCCAGTCATTTATTTCCTAAGAACAAAAAAATCGAACCTTTCCAAAGCAGCTTGTTCTCACTGGCAAAAGCACCAGGGAACATCCAGCTTTCCTCTTTTTCACTGACTGTGAAGACTTACACAAAGCGCAGTTATCCATGGTCAGCTGAGCTGGGATATCCATCTCTATCTGGGTTCTTGCCCACAGCCAACCTCCCCAGGCAAAAAAGTTACAGAAGCACTGTAACACCCATGCTAAAATAGCCAGGCATGTCATTCTCTTTATTGTCAGTATTTACATGGAGCTGGAGAGGAAGTGGGAAAGCAGAGGAAAAGAGGAACTGGCAACACACTGTATGTCAAATAGAGGAATGTCGCTTGTAACAGTTTAATGGCTGGAAGAAAAAAATGAGACTTCGCAAAGATTTTAAGTGACTATATTTGCATCCTATGTGATTTGTAGTCCAGGAAAATCAGGAAAAAAAAAAAAAAACAAACAAAAACAGATGGAGTTTCAGTATTAGTATTATAAAGCAAACAGTAAAGCCTATTGAAACTTATTGCATACTGTGGACTTTCTAAACTCCTAAGAAACTGTGACAGGGAATAGTTCATCAGAAGACAATGATGAAGAATGAAAGGTAATTTAGTAGTTGTGTACCCAATTACCTGGGAAAGCATGAAAAGGATGAACAGAGCATTAACTAAAAATAAATACACAGCTGATAGCATTTGTGATTAAAATAGCAGTTACTCTCTCCTCACTTTAAATGCTGCTGGAAAAGTAAACCTGCTGATTGGTGAAGGTATGGCTAAGACATGGGAGGCTTGGAAAGTAACAAGTGAAAAGCAGAGGCTGTGCTTTAAAGTGTTCAAAGCAAGTGGACATCAGAACTTCCCAGCCTCTTTCAAGAAGCTGCTTACCCTACTACCACAGTGAGCAGTCCTTCTGTCTGTTGTGCTTGAGTGACTGAAGTGCTGGTTCATGGAAAAGGCAATTTACCTCTGCTCTTCTGTTTTCTTTCCTCTTCAAAAAGCAAACCTTAAATGAGCTTTTTTTTCTCCCCACCCCCCTGTGGATAATGTGATGCACAGTCTTATACAGTCAGACTGGCCTAGGCTCTGTAGAAGTCAGTCTGCTGCTGCTGACAAATTTGTATTAAATCTGTATCAAAGAAGGGCCATCAAAGCTGACGGGAGCTTTAGAGGTGGCATCACATATATATTCTTGGTCTTGCAATATTTGCTATAAACCCTATGCTGAGCCTGCAAAATCAAATGAAAATATTCTAATTCATACAAAGCTACTTCTCAACAATGTATCATTAAACAGAAACTTTCAAGTATCTCTGTTTATGTATGCAAAATTTCCTCAGGGAAAGTGGGCCCAGAGTTCACTGAGACTAATGGTCTCTATGTACAGGCTGAGCCACTGTTCAAAGGTTCAGAGGATCAGAGCTAATGGTGTTAGAAATCTAAATGGTAGTGAAGTATCTCAGAGCAGTAAAATGGAACTTATCCACCTCTATTCACTGTCTTAAAAATTATGAAGTTGACTTAAATCAGGTTTTAACTGAATTTACCTTTTCCTTTCCCCTGGTCTTCAGTCTTCTTATTTCAACTTTTAAAGCTTCTCAAATTTCCAAATTGATTTTCTCATAATTAATTGGACAATAAACTGTAATGTAGTAATAATTTGTCAAGTATGCTCATTATGCAAATATCTATATATCTAAAATATAGCACACATGGATTTAATGACAAGGCCTTGCTGTGGATATTACAGAACTCTTCTTCACTTGTACCAAATATTTGACAGGCAAATGTTGAGATTGTATTTCCTTTAACAGACCTCATAGGGTTTTGAAATATGTTGTAGAATAAAATTACTGCATTGATTGGAGACCAAAAAGCTCTTGAGGATATTTTAGAAAAAGAAAAAAAAAAAAAAATAAAAAAAAAAAAAGGAACATTATTTTGAAATTTGCTTGATGCTTCCAGGCTGATACAATGGTCCCTTGATGTCAGTATCAGTATTCAGCTTAAGGAAAGTTGTAGGGAACATCACAGGCAGCAAAGCAAACTCCCTCTGGCAGTGTTGTTCAGTGTAGTAAGCTTTCTAGACTGCTTTATAGATGTAATCCTAATTCTGAATATCTTAATTCTTCAACTCTTTTTTCCTCCTTTAAAGTATAGCAGTAGTTCAATTACCAGAATGTGCTTAGTACACAGTACGTGAGAGAGTATCGGGGGTGGGGGGTGTCACTGTCAGTAAAAAAGGACCAGCAGAGGCCATGCTGACCACTGAGTACCGTTCTCTGTCTTCACAGGACAGCAAGCAATAGCCTGTTACTGCTGAAAGATCTGTAGACCATCCCTTTCATGTATCTCAAACGCTACCTATGAGCCATAAACCATCCTATAAGTTATGATGGCTTCTCCTGGTTTGTTTGAGGTCTGTTGTTTTTTTCTGTAATAGTCAAAATTACAGCACACTGCATGAAAGAGTGAACACGCATTTAAAAGTTCTTGGAGATCTGCAGTAGCATAGCTGCTTTTTCTCTGTTAATTACCTCCATCCCCAGCAGCTTTCTAGTTTCATAAATTGGATAATTTTCTTTGCTACATTAGTGCATGTCTTAAAACACTCCTGAAAAGTTAAAATAAAATCAGTATCTTCCCATCAGACAGACTTACCAGCTCAATTATACCAAATCAGCTTACAGTTCTACATAGTATACCCTGTTGCGCATCAGCCACGTTATTAAATCATTCCTTCTGCTCTTGCTTTTGTAGACAAACTCTCCTTCTAATGTTTTATTTCTATACCTCTTCTATCACTTGCACTCCTCCTACAGCACTTCTGAGACACAGTCATGTTGCAAGATCCTTGTAATTTGATTATTTTCCTTTATTTTGATTAGACTGATGCTTAGGCTGATGTGAAGTGCCACATCATTTTGGATTGAATTAATTATTATGACAATAGCTAATGTTCAGAAAGAGCAAGTACAAAAAGAGGAACAATTTTAATGACCTTGGTCTTAATAGTTCTTGTTTCCAGGCTTCATTCTTTTGTCTTCTTCATTCATACCTCCACTGACACATGGTACGCTAATGTTTCATATAGAGAACCAAGGAACCATAAATGGCAGTTCTTGCCACTTTGTCTCATTTGAGAGTCCCTCCTATGTCTATAATTAATGTCAGTTCTACACTTCTACTTTTTTTGCTGCTGTTTTCCTATCTACTTTATCATGAGCCACTCAGAGGAAGGTGAAGACACTGAACTGGAAAAACTTCGAAGAGTTATATGGCAGTTTCTGTGATTGGCTATTTTTATTTTTATGGCTGTCTGAGAGGCAAAGCATTGGAAATAGCTGGCCCACAGTTATTTGTGAGTAATGTTAAAATGTCAGTCATCCTGACTAGTTGAAAATCTTGGAAAGCCGTTTTCTGTTTGGAAATGAAGTTGCATCGACATTTCCTTTAAAAACAAGGATTCTTCCTGAGTGTTTGATTTCAGATTTGAACCCTTGAGACCACCCTCCCAAAGGTTCAGTTCTTCCTCTCACGGATGGCTTCTTTTGTGAATTGCTCAATACTTTGGTTTACTAATGAGAAGAAAAAAAAATAAGTACAATGCATTCCCCAGCGTTAATGCTGATAAATCCTTAGCAGCTTCTGATGGGAAACTGAAATTAATCTGTTTAGCCAGATTCTATTGTCATATCCATCTGTGAAATCTGGAGTCCTCCACTGAAGTCACTGTGGATCTATTTTGGTATTTAGAAGATAAAAATCTGACCTCTTACTTCTACACCAGCAATACACTTGCTAGTTCAGTCACAGTCTGCTCTCATGCTAAGCATACAATACCTTACCTTAATCACATCAAGATAAGATATAGTGGCAGTCAGCACATCGAATTCCCTAGTGTCTGTGGTGTCTGTCAGGTGAAAGAGTTCTGTTGCAGTCTGGCCATTAATAGTATCCTATGAGTAACACCAGCGAAAGGAGAGAGAAAAGGTCATGTAATATGGTGATACAGTATGATGATTATAAAAATCATAGAATGGTTTGGCTTGGAAGGGATCTTAAAGATCATCTAGTTCCAACTCCCCTGCCATGGGCAGGCACACCTTCCCCTAGACCAGGCTGCTGAAAGCAACCTTGGCTGCACAGGGTGTCATGTGCCAAATAGCACTTTAATGCATAAGGATATCACCTCCAAAACAGACTTTGTGTGTAGCAATTGCTGATCAGTCACAGATGCGTGCCTGCTGTTTTGGGCTACTGAGCCACCCAGGTACCACAGAAGCTGTAGCTATTATGTTATCACTGGTCTAGAATTTGCACACCCATTTCAGGTCATCCTTATCAGTATGCTCTGTGATATTCGGTGAGCAAAAAACATGTTTAACCAATGCTTAAAGGACAGTTTCTCTGAAGAGTTGATGTGCTCCCATTCTCCCTGTTCTGGGGGCAGTATTGCTGCACTACCAGCCTTCAGACGGCATTCAGCCTAGCTGCTTGAAAGTCATCAGCTAATGGATCCGATAATGAGATCGAGGGCTTTGTCTGACAAATAAAATCCCAGTGTTTCTTTTCATTGGCTATTAACTGTAGACAGATGCCACTTGCAAGTGTCTTTCTGCAGTGCTCAGAAGAGGTGATGGTTTTAAAGAAAGCTGAAAATTTGCATGTGGGAATTGCAAGAATTGGCACAGGAGTGAGTGACTTTTCTTCCTGGTTGTGATGATAATTAGCCACCTAACTATTTTTCATAAAATCAAATGTCAAGTCTCCTGGAGGGGAAGAATCCATAATACCTGTGATAATGTTGTGAGATTTGGCATCGACTGCTGTGTTGATAATTGGTAGGTCTTGCTCTGCAGGTGGGATCCAGGCCACAATCCAGGCAGACGTGAAAAGCACAGATGGGTACGCTTTGCAGGGTGGCTGTTGTAACTGGCTGTTCTCTTGATGCTGGTGTTTAAAATTCACCTGCTTGGCTGATGACTTGCTGTGCTAAGAGATCTGAAGCTGTGCTATGAAGTGAAGCTTAAATTTCTTTTTGTGTGCTTTTTGATGTCGCTCTTAGGGAAGAGGGTAAGAGACCAGACTCAGATCAGTGCATGGGTACTTAAAGATGATGGAAAGATTGAGGTCTGAGTCTGAATTGCAGAACACAGGAATGTAACCCAAATTGAAGTCTGAGTGGGGTCTGGAGGAGCTGCACTAGTGATGGTTCAAGATTTTTCCATCTCTGTGGATGGGTGTTTTGTAAGAGCAAGTGCATTTTGTTAAAGCAAATCAAATGACAGACAAATAAGAGATATAGACATAGAGTTTCTGTGCAGACTAAGCAGTTACTACTGGGTCATGACTTAGACTTCTTTGTAATAAATATGAATAGTGTACTCTGAGTGTTGTTCCTGCCGCTTCAGAGTACAACCACTCCTCCAAACCCTGGCAGCTCTGAAAACACTTGCTGCATATGTATAGGAAATGTAGATTGTATTTAACAGCCACTGAACTCTGACAGTAACTGAAGAAAGGAGCTGGGACCATTCAGCACCTGACTAAGCACATGTATAGATAGAACTTGAAGAGTCTGTGCAAGGACTGAAAAGAAGTCAAGCCCATCACATCTCTATATAAACGTCATATCTGTATTCACAGGGAGCTTGATTCTAAGGATGCCTAAATTCATTCAGCTACTTAAAGAAACCTGCATACTTGTCATGTCTTTGGAAACCAAGTTATTTCTGTCAGTGTCTAAAGATCCACAGGTTTTAAAGTTTTTGGTGGTATTCTGATGCTACTCACATGTTGCTGATATGAAAGTCCTGCATATGTCAGAAATACTGTGACAGATATATTTAAAGTAGTATAACTCTTGGAAGATGTGTATATAATGCAGAAAGATGTGATAAATCTTTATTCAATTTGATTTATACATGAATCTAGCCTGTATAAAGGAATTTGTATTCATCAGGCTTTGCTTTCAATGGTAACAAGGCATTTATTCATGCATCTCTTGACTGATGTGGTGTTTCTCATATCTGTCAAAGGTAGTAAAGCACAGTAATAAGGATTTTGGCATTTGAATGCCAGCAGTTACATTAGAAGATGTGTGGGGCAAGGAGTGACAGACAGCAGAACTTGCCTGGGAATTTTTCATCTTCAAGGCAAATCCCGCTGATGTTGAGAGAAAACTGTACCCAACTCCATTGTCAAGTATAGCAGCCTCAGGTCCTTGATGTAAAATTACAGCGGATGTGAAGTACACCCATCTTTTATCGACACAGAAATGTTAACAAGGAATACTACTTTTGCACATTATAATTATATCCATAGGACATTAAAGTGGGAGACTGAAGAAATGCAATTAGTTCTACTAAACACAAAGCTGATGGAGGTGTGAATTTGCAATAATGTAGAAACAACTGGAGGGTTGGAGGGTGAAAGAACCTTGATTTAGGTTAGGAAGTCATTACTTTTAGATTAAAAAAAAAACCAACTAATTAATAGTGAGGCAAATTAACAACTGAAAATGTATGAGAATATTTGCCTGGATTTTACATTACTTGATGGTCTCAGATTGGATGTGTATCTGAGCATTTTGTTATTAAATAATGGAATATTTGGGCTTTTTCTGTCCTTCAGTTTGTAAAGGAGGTCAAACGAAAAGATATAGTTGACCTTGGTATTTAACACTTTTGGAATTTTCTTCTGGCACAAATCCACCATCTTCACAAGAGCCATACTAGTAGAAGATGGATCTAAAGATCCCTTGCTTGTTCCAATGAATGAGAGAGGTAAGTATGAAGAGCAGGAGGCTTTAGTAATCAGACTCTGGAGCTCAAGAAGAGTGGAGTCAAGGATTCCCCTTTGCCACTGCGACACCACGCAGGTAGCTTCACAAATGCACAAAGTCATCTCAGTACGTACACCAGTGAGGAGCATGTACTTCATGGGAACAGCCATGTGATTGTGTGAGTTTGGGGGAAGGAAAGAAGGCAAGAGCACGAGAGCAAGGGAATGTCAACATCAAAGTGGCAAAATCAGGAGAAAAAGGAAGATTAATCTCAAAGGACATTCTAAAATCAAAATGTCCAAACTCCATTAACTCTTGCTATCATTACAGAAAGGCTGATTCACTAACCACCATTTATTTTGATGTCAGTTTTGCTTGAGCCTTAATAATGAGGTGGGAGAGAAGGTTGCCTTTAAAATATTTTTGTCCAATCAACACAGTGGGGAGATAATCACTTTTTTGAAGAGCTGAAGATGTTCCTGGAAACCTCAGAGATTTAATTGAGGCCTTCTGTCGTTAAATTCGTATTACTGTGCAGTGGAGCTCTGCAACAACATAGATTAAAATGAGTCATCTCAGTAGAAGCTGGCATCAAGGTGGATCCTATTGATAAAAGCATAATGAAGGCTTTTGGGTAAACATTCAATTAGTTTGAAACACAGCAATGGAATGGCTTTGTGTAACAGAAGCAGAGTAGTGTTAATATTGTCTGGTTTTGTGTTTGCTGGAGGATCTTGAAAAGTCTGCTCTTTCTGGGTTTAAGTTTAATTCTTAATAATGCCCTCACTGAAAAACATGTAAGATATGAGATCCTCTATGGATTTGCAAGTTAATAATAAAGAAGGATTGGTTTAAAGCTCATCTGGTTTGCCCTTTCAAATGCCAGAACCAAAGACATTAAGAGCAGAAAAGACCAAGTAAAACAAAGACCAGAAAATCCACACCACATGTCCTCTTCCCTCACCCCTATTCAGGCCAAATTACCTATGGCTTGCCTGAAGCAACTTAATTTTAATTTTTGCAGCCACAGATGGAAGAGTGCCTAATATTAATTGCTAATAGAATTCAGTGACTAGTCATCAGAGAAATGCTCAGGCGGAGAAAAGGCAAAGTGTATCTTCATAGCCCAAAGTGCAATGAGAAAGCTCCCATGGCTCTTCACTAGACTGATGTAGACTCCAAAAGTATGTTTATCAGCTTATACATAGATGTCACTCAGTAACTTAACTCTTCAGGTGACACCTTCTTGGGTAATTGTAATAAAAGAATGGACTGCAAGTATGTACTTGAGGTTTTCCACTGAAAACAGTTTCTTTAATATAGAAAGTGTTGTTTCTGTGAGATATAAAAAAATCCCTAGGTTTTTATTTTTTTTTTTTGTTTGTTTGTTTTTCTATAAACTTTGGATTTACAGAAAAATGCAAGTGGAAATGTTGTTGATCCTCCCTATTGCATCCCGCATTCTCCAGTTCACTTGAGTATGACTCTCCTTTGCCCTGTAAACTCTAAAATCAGATGAACCTTTCTAGTTCATCTGATACCCATACAAATGGGATGCAGACGCTCTTAGTGTTACACGGTGTGACAGAAGAAAAGACAGTTAAAGAATGGTGATGCTGACGGGAAAATGCTAGTCCTTGTAACAGTCCTTGTCCTTTAACCGTTGTTTTCCTTTTTTTTTTTTTTTTCCCCTCTAGAGATCTCTAGCATCCTCAGATAGGAGTCCGTTGTGCTTCAGGCGAGCAGGAGAACTTGTGCAAGCCCGCAGGCATCACTAGGTGGTGCAAGCAGACCACTAGCTCCAGCACCGCTCCTCTTCAGCCTGGAGGAATCACGCCATTAGCAGGGATGTATTTGTGTTATTTTTGTGAAAATCCCATTTTATTATTTGTATATTTTAAATAATATTTTATTTTAATACTTTCAGGGGAAAAAAGGTACTGTTGAAAATTCTTGTACAGACCAGCTGACTTCATTTTCTTTTGCTTACCAGCTGTTCTTGAAACACTGGTAAGCTTACAAATCTCTTAACTAGGTGCCTGTTTTCAAGTAGGGTCTATTCAAAGTGAGAAAAAGAGGCAATCAGTGACCACACTGAGGTGACTAAGACAACTAGACTTCAAATTTTGAAGGTTATTGAGTTCCTACAGGTTGTAAACAATTTAACCACCTCAATTCTGTTATCTTGATATTTCAAATGGACTAAACTCCATCAGTTTCTTCCCATAGTAGAAGATTTGTCAGTGGCAATAACTCTAATAGCGATTTCAACTGCATTTGTCCTACTTAGTCATAGTGAAAATGAGTAAAAGAAAACAAGGACAAAGCTGGAAGAAATGCTTTAGAAATGCAGTGCAGAATCCAGACTTCCCCTGTATCAGTTAGTTTTTCCAAAACTTTGGAATGGGATCACATTACTTTGGTCAATTTAGGTTAGACATCTTAGGTTAGAGGTCTCTTCTTGGAAGATTGGTTAGGGTTAAGGGTCACTCCAAGACAGTTTCTGAACAGCTGTTAGAAATAAAAAAGGAAGAGTGAACAGGATGCTCCCATTAGCCTCTGCCTTGGATAAAACTGTATTTCTATATTAATGTGCCAGGTCTGGCAATATCAGTCCCTTGACAAGTGTGAACTGTGTTCTTTTCACAGGATCTTTCGCAGGGTAGAAAGCAAAACATTCCATCTCAAAAGGTAAAGCTGAAGGGGGGGATATACCTTTCAAATGGCAACTGTACATGAGAAAAAAAAGCATTTTTGATTACAATGGCCAAACTCTTCCGCTCATGACTTGTGAAAATATTCTTTTGAGAATAAAGTGGGACGTGGACTACGTAACAAACCATCTGGGGGTCAGAAAAAGGATGTGGTGTTGGGACTCCCTTTAAGGAACAAATCAAAGAGTGGCAATTTATTTAAAATTTCAGCCCTTTAGGATACAAAGAGAATCTGTTCACATACAGAAACTTGCTCCTTGATTGAGTTGTTTCATTAGCTGTATGAAATCAGACAAGAAAACCCTTGGGAAACCAGTGAGATTTAGAGGCAAAGAGTGAATTCTAAGTGATTATTTGAAGGTTATGTGGTAAAACGCTTAGTCTCTTCAACTAATTAGGGCTGCTGGGACTGTTGGGGAATGTGCAGTTTCTAGGTCGCATGAAGCCTAAGAAGTTTCTTTAGCCAACTGAAAACTAAAGCTTGGCTGAACTGCTTTTGCAGTGCAGCTATTTTTCTTCTTAGGTTATCAATCTTCATTTAAGCATTTGATATGCTTAGAAACCAAATAAGGTAGAGGCAGAAACCAACTACACCAGTTTATTAAAACCTGCAGTTCATCTTTTCTTCCCCTCTTGAAGATCTCTCAAGTAATTTTGAACTGTAAAACTTTGTATATACAGAACCAATGCTTAAAATGTACTTGTTCAGCTGCACCTTATGACAACTGCTGCTGCTGAATATCCTGTACCCTGAAAACGTAACCAAAAAGTCCTGATGGCCTGATCCTGGGCTCTGTTCATCTCAAAAAGCTAATTGCCTCAGTGAAGGATGTGACCCAAGATTTCCAACTGGGAAGTTCTTGCTTAGGAAGTCTTTTCTGCTGCTGCAATCATACAGCATCTGGTTGTTCCAGACTCTGGACAGATTCAAGTCTGTAATCATAGCTGATCTTGCCATACCCATCTTGCACAACCATGTAGCGTCTGCGAGCACCAAGTCATCTTTTGAGCTTCTGTCAAGACTGGTTCAACCCTTCACACTCCATGCTCCAATGAGTTCTTCTCTAGCTATGTGTCAGTAGCCCTATCTGTTGTTTGCAGGCACCTGACATGGCCTGCAGGCAGAGAAAAGTCTGAGATTAAACCAGTGGGAAAATTAGTCCCATTGAATAAAATAGTTAGGAAACACTATTTCAGGTTCTTTTATTTTATTTATTAAGTCATCTATGAAAAATATTGCTTTTATTTTTGTTCCTTAATCAGCAGTTTTGCAGGTGGGTTTTTTTCCAACAGCAGAGTCAGTCTTTATTTTCAACTGTTTCTGCAGTTTGGCTATATTTTTTTCCTTTAAGAAATCCAAAATGAAGCTGGCATTTTCACCTTGCAGTTGTGTCTCATTCCGTATTTTAATAAGCAAACAAAAAGAAATTTCTATTTCATAATAAAATGGAAATAAAAATGCAGCTTGTAAGCGGGCTTTTTGCTTTACCTAGAAACTTTGACAAAGGGTGTCAAAACTCTTACTGCACATTTTGTGAAACAAATATTTTTGGGCTTTCAGTCACCTTCCAGTCTACTCAAGTGGAAAAGTAGCTCTCTGAGCCACTGGTTTCTGTCTCATTCGTTAATTCTTGACGCTATTTTTAATTCAAAGCCTTTTATTTAAAATTGAAGGTTTCTACTTCTTCAGATAGCCACCTGAGCTATAACTAGAATACACAGTGTTCATTTATCATGACATCTGATTTTTGCAGGATGGTACCACTGTCTCAATTATGTCAGCAATGAAGGATATATTTACTGTCCATTTCTATAACTTCTTCAGTGCTGGCTGCTGGGGGCTGTTGACAGGTAGGATGTGGAGAGGATGTCTCCTTAGGTGTAGCCTGGAACACAATGCAGGTCTTCACACACTCTTTTCTTCTGTGCTGCTCCTGGTGTTATCAGTGCAAGATGAGGCTTGTAATTGCAACGGTTGCACACATTCAGGACCCCTAAGAGGCAGTCAACTAACGGGGCAGTGCCACAGAGATCTGGCTAGGATTTACTGCTGGTTTTCTCTCCAGGAAAAAAGTGCACAATGGAAGAAAGGGGCAGCCCTTGCTATTCTTTTGGTTTTGTTTTTTTTATGTACCACCATGCATGAAAGACAGTTATTCCTCTCAGACCTTTTCCTTTTTCTAATAAAAAGTCTCATTTTCAAGAAGACTGGGGTGCAAATTACCTTCTCTATTCAATTACAAAATCTGATCACTGCTTTTTCTTTTTTTCACCAGTAATAAAAGCTATTGAGGTAAAGCAGTCACCTCTTGTTATGGAAAAACAGGCAGTAAGTCACCTTGAGATTAAAATACACATTGCTATACCCTTTCCTGGGAATGTAGTACAGTAATTGCTTAAGACAATGACAAAAGGGACTAGAGGGAACGTTGAATTTTTGTGGAACATTTCTAGGGATAATGGATAAAATCCTCCACTGGTTTAAATCAGCAAAGCTTCACTAAACTGCCACTCAGGCTAAAGTAAATTATCATGTCTTTGTTGAGGTCAATGGCCCAGTTCCTCCAGCTCTTATAACTTGAGATATTTCCTTGAAATATAAACTATAAGCCCGTCATTTTAGATGACTGTAACAACCCAGGTGCAGCAGATTAGTAACTAATGTTCTAGGCTTTGTGCTAGGATATGCTCTTAGGACAGGGTAGGAATCTGATGTGGCCTTTGTTACCCATGTTACAGGTTGAGAAATAACCAAGCAAAAACGTGCTCTATTTTCAGGCTGTCTTGCTGCCCATCATGGCTGAAGGGGCAAACATCAGCTAATTGCACCTATCCCTTTTCTGGAAGAAGAACAAAAGGTGATGGGGAGTGTAGGAGGGCAGTGGGGCTTGAATTGATAAAAGTTTTCTAGTGTTCATGTTCTTGCTGAAGTTCTGTTGCAAGAGCTCATGTGATCAAAGAACTGGTGAAGCAAATAGCATCATAGAATACCAGGTTGGACAGAAAATCACAGATCATCTGGTGCAAACATTCTCAGCAAAGCATGACCTAAACTAGATGTCCCAGCACCCTGTCCACTCAAACCTTAAAAATGCCAAAAAAGGCTTGCTCCAATGCTGTGCTACTAAATTTTGATGAAAAAAAGAGACCTCACCCCTGCAGAGTGAAAACTAGAGATTCATTACAGTAATAGGAAGCAGAAGTCAAGAACAGGTTAGGGACAAAGTGTTGCAACCAGATATTTGAAAACTCAATAGGACACCCTTCAAAGGTCAGGCTGTCTTATATATTGATTATTTATAGAAACACTTCAGAGATGGGAAAGCTCAAAGTAAAGGTCAAATGTTTAACCCCTAGCTTTAAAAGGTTCTACATGCATCTTACAAAAGCAGACAGAAAATACACCCTGGTAATTTTCTTACGATTTGTGAAGGGACTTTGTTGTTGTTGTTTTTTAATCCATATGCATGCATATTTTTTCACGTCTCTTTAAATATGAGATACTCTTCTGTTTTGTCAACATATGATCTTCATTGCATTTTGAGTGGCAGAGAACTGCCGCTTATCTTTTAGACCTTACAGATTCTAACCAGGGGTAACTTTACCTCTAGCAGTGTTAGCAGAGAAAAATCTTTAAGCAGTTCAGTTTGAACTCTGAGATGAAGCCCTATAGATTCATATGCAGACCTTGCATCTTACCATGCATTAACCTTGTCCACGCAATGAATGCCAAGCATACTGCTAAATTTTACCTTTCTTCACAATAAATTCATGACAAGCGTTCCATGGCAGTCTTTTAAAAATTTAAGAGATCAAACATGAGATTTAAAACAGGATTACCTATTGAATTTCTGTGCAGAGGCACATGTAGTCAGAGTGAAATCATGATATTTTACAAGTATTTAGGCTTATGTTTGTGTGGTCTTGGACTCTAGGGTTAATGGTGGCTGGTGCAGAGAGACAGGAGAGAAATATATTCCACGATTGAAGAGACAGTATTAAATTTTGACTGGGACTCTGCCTCAGCTTCTTTAAATATCTGCCCAGCATGATACTAGAATGCCAAGGTTCTGGTTCTGACCACTGCTGTCTCTGAAAAGCCCTAGAAGGACAAAATCCATTTGCCAGCTGGTTTTGGTTTGGTTTGGGGTTTTTTTTTAGACTTTTGTGTAGAGTGAAAGGCAGCTTAGGCCAGTTGTAGCTGACACATAGTGCTCCCATATTGTATGTAGGTCCACATTCTGAAAGCTTCTCAGGGTGAATGTCTTCTGAAAGTCACAGTCATGCTCTATTGGCATTAACCCTTAAAGCAAGGCTAGTGACACCCCATGATCTATCTTGTGTGCATGCTCTTTGGAAAAGGCTCTCTGATGCAATGGGTCATCTCTTTTGGGGTTTCGGTTGCTAGGATAAGAAATGAATGGCACAGCTAGAAACATTAGTCCGGGTTATCTTGGCCTTATGAAGGGATCATTTCTGAGCTCATGGCAAAGTTTCAGCTGAATTTAGGAAGGAAAACATCAGCCTCTCCTTGTCCTTTCCCTTGTCTTTGCAAATTCAGCTTTTCAGGTGCGTACCCCCACCATAGACAAGAAAGTGCTGATTTCATGTAGTGTGCAAAGCAGAAATGCTTAGTGAAAAATACTGATTCTGGAAATTAAAATATTTACTTGCCTGTACATCTCCATTGCATTCTCAGCCTTGCAAAACTGTCAGTTGGGGTCAGTCATGTTTGCAATGCATTTTCTGCTTTTCCTCCCTGCAAAAGGTTCTATTTTCTAACCTGTGTCACAAAGCAGAAGTCCTGGTTTCATTTAGGATAGTTAATTTTCTTCCCAATAGCCAGTGTAGTGCAGTGCTGTGGTTTGTCTTCAGTCTGAGAACAATGCTGACAACACACCAATGTTTTAGTTGTTGCTCAGTAGCATTTATCCTGATCAAGGACCTTTCAGTCTCACGCTCTGCCAGTGAGGAGTCCAAGAAGCTGGGAGGTAACAGAGACAGGACACCTGACCCAAACTAGCCAAAGGGGTATTCCATACCACAGCACGTCATGCTCAGTATATAAACTGGGAGGAGTCACCTGGAATGCCAGACCGCTGCTTGAGTTGGGCTGGGTATTGGTCAAGGGGTGGTGAGCAGTTGTATTGTGTGCCACTGCTGTTTACTATTTTCCTTTCCCCTTTATAGTTTTATATTCTCTTCCTCCTGATATTTTCCTTGTTATTATTATTATTAGTAGTAGTATATTGTACTTTATTTTAGTTATTAAACTGTTCTTATTTCAACCCATGGGTTTTACATTCCTTTGATTCTCTTCCCCATCCTGCCCAGGGAGGGGAGAAAAGGAGGAGATGAGCAAGTGGCTGCATGGTAATTAGTTACTGGCTCAGTTTAAACTTCAACAGCAGTTTATTTTGAAGTTGGAATAGGTTCATTGGTCAATGAATTTTTCTCTCTCCCCCTATATATATAGGCATAAGGAGTGATATATCCCATTCTGCCTTCATTCTGAATATGAAGGTGAAACTGAGGTAAGGGTGGTCTACCACCAGGAGAGTACATTCATTCCTAACCAAGCAAACACTGTAGTTGCTTTAAAGCATATCCTGAACACTTTGAAGTTTTCCTGCTACGCCAGTAATTTGAGAAGCAAGTGGACCAGAGCTGATGTTAGCACATCAAAGAGCTCGCTCCATTTTCACAGTGAAAACTCTATTTGAAGTTCTGTGTTTAATGGTGTGGGACTCCACAGACCTCTGAATTGCATGCTGTTATTCCAAGTATGCATTGTCTCTATAGGAATGTAATTTCACAGTCATTAAACATCTTAAGTTCATCAAGTGCTAATTATAGCAGAAAGCATGACAGCAGAATCTCCAAAGCCCTGAAGGACAGAAAAGCCTATTGATCATTCAATTGATTTTTATGACTCGGTATTGAGCAGCAAGGCTGCCTACTGTTGTATAATCTGTTTCTTTTTTCTTTTCTGGTCATTATAGTAGACTCATGAATTTGCTTAGCTTGCTCTGAAACAGGATATTGAGTGGCATATCACCAGTGCAGTGTACTGCATTACTGCAGCTCTCCAAAATACCTGTCAGCGCTACTCTCTCTTCTGGAGAATGTGCTGCTTTTTCTAGACCTTTTCCCTTAAGCTATATATTCAGTGGTGATGTCTAAGGGACTGAATGAGTTCCTAGCTCCTGGTGTGCTGTTGTTGATGTACACCAGCTCCATTGGCTTGGCTAATTTCTGGTGTGGGAGGGGAAGGAGAATTTGGCAGTGTGCTGAGACATAGTCACTCATTACAGTTTTGGCACAGCTCCTGGGATTTACTGCATGTGATCTGAGTATTGACTCACTAGGAGCATTGATCAGTCACAGTATAAACCTGCTTGTCTTTGCAATAGAAAATTAGCCAGAGAAAGGGTGTTTGCTCTACTGCCACAAAGCTGTCAGATTTCTACCAGGATCCTGAGGCACAGGCAAAAGGGAGCAAGAGGTCCTGCCATGCCTGTAGGTTGCTGCTTCTTGTGACTTGCTACGGCTGGTCTCTCCCCTCTTACACTCTTTTCTCCATTCTGTCACTGTTAGCTGCTGCTTGCAATGGAAAGATAAACATAGATACCTGCTAACCTTCCCACTGAGGAATTCAATGCTCAAATGAATTTTGATGTTAATGAACTACATAGAGTAGGCAACAGGCAGCCACAGAAGATTCACCAGAGGCTTGTGCCAGATACCTGTTGAAATAATTGGAAAGTTTTCCACTGATTTCAGTAAGCTCTGGTTCTCTTCCGAATTGCACCCTCCTGTGTTTCTCAGGGATTTGAATCTATGAAGCTAGATATGCTGTGCTGAATGTATCCACAGCTCCCTAATGTTCTTTCTGTGCCAGGGCTCTGGAGAAATAGGCTGTATCCTGGCAGCATTTTGGTCTTCTGGGTACATTAGTTATGTACCTTAGGGCCTCAGTTTCCCCATCTGCAAAGACAAAGATAGTTGCTTCTTTAAAAACAATGCCCAAGGACTTCTTATTTGTTGATAGAGGAGCTGACTGCTTCCACTGTTACTTTGAGTGATGGAACAGTGAGAAAAGGAGATAAGTAGGACCAAAATGGGTATATGTAGTATCAGCAGAGTTACCTTGATAATCCTCTGGAACCCCATGTGGTGACAGATGAAGATCAGACCACTGCTGGGCCAGAATCAGTTAGCTTAGCTAAACTGTCTCTTTGCTGTAAACAGCCTGTATTTAGGATAGTATATTTGAAAGCTGCCAGGATTGACTGAGTGTAATCATGCTGAAATCAAGTGCCAAAACTGAACTCCATTAGGAAGGAATGTAGATTGCTGCAGATCTTTGTGGTAAAGAACATCCTGAATGTACAATCACTCTTTCGAGGTAAGGATATTTCTGCTAGCCCCTTCTGTCAGTTGTTTTCTTGAAGAATTCAGGGCAGACAAAGAAAGAAAAGAAGAAAGTGCATTTAAGATTCAAGGAGACAAAGCCGTGTTAAGTTTCATTTACAAAGATGAATTGAGAACAGGTGCTTCACGTAACTGAGGGGCACCATTCTCTGAGAGAGCCCTTGAGAGTCAAGAGAAGGGAATTACAAAGAACAACAGTATATTCAGAAAGGTAACTACAGTCAAGTCCTTTCCATGTCTATTAAGGGGAAAAGACAACCACAAATGCAATGGAGAGATTGAAACTGACTTTGTAAAAAGCGATTTTTTATTTATTTTTTGTTTCTTTGAAATAATTTCAAGACCGAAGGCAGGAATAATTGAAGCATTGAGAGAATATATCAGTAATACCTCATTATCCAGCTTTGCTTCGATCCACTGATTTCAATTTTCTTTTGAACAAGCAGCATTTATCAGAGAACTTAGCATATGAATGGGGAGGGGGGAGAAATGTAAAATACATGCTCTAGATTTACATGTCTTAGGATGCCAAATAGCCGTCATAACTAATTGTTTCTGAAATGCTTTATAAACCTTATCATATGTCTTGACCCGAATCAGAGCAATTAATTTCACAATGAATTCTTTGTACAAATGCCCTATCTTATTATTATCCTTAGTCTAAATTAATAACATCATGATAATAACTAGTAGATATGAACTTGTCTTTTCACTGCTTCTCCTAGCATGTGGGCTTGATAGAAAAGAACAAGGATGATAATTAGAGGAAAACATGTCAGCTGTATTGATTGTTGTGCACCTTAACCCTAGCATCTGCAAAATAGGCATTATTTGAATGTGAGTGTATTTGATATTCTCCCTGTATTTCTCCTTCTGTTTCAACAGTTTTCCTTCCTGCAAGAAGCAAGCATCTCTTCCTCAAAGCTCACTACAAAAAACTTAAAGTAGAATTTTAGGGCCTGATTCAAGGAGTTCTGATGCCAGATTTTGGAGCAAATGAGCAATAGGGACCTATGGTTTAGGAGAGCTTGCGCATCTGGAAATCCATCTGCAATCTCTAAATCCTTCTGAAGTTTCAGCCTTCCAGAAATCTCAAGAAAAGTAGACATCCTTATATCTTAGACTGTGGTTTTATGGTCTCATTAAAACAAATTAATTTGAGTAGGGTGCTGCTGTCATGGTGCCATTCCTTGCTCTGCATCACTACCTAATTGTGACAAAGTAGTGGAATTGCCCGTGTTTAGAAGAGTATAAGACAGACATGGAACCACTGCCTTAGCCTCATTATTGCTATTGCCTTTATTGAATTCATTACTGTGCTTCAACCAGTTACTGAAATAAGCCTTCTCTATTCTCTGGAAGTAAAAATCTCTTCTGTAGGCATGGCTTTAGGATGATAGTATCTGTCAGTCCACAGCCCTATCTTTAGGTCTGGATCTGTTACAGCCTTAGAATTTCCACTCTCCTTTATTCAAAGTCACTTTTCCAGCCTGTGCAATGGCAAGAAAACATGACATACCTGCATTTAAAAATCATTGACTGAAGCCAAAAGCTTGAACAGGGATTGAAACAGGACAAGGCACATGGAAGAATTGCTTCAGAATGTTTTATTCATGCACCTGACTGATGATGTATGGTCTACAGGTTTATGGTAATAAGAAAAAAAAAAAAAGAGATCTGTTATGTGGGGCTTTTGGTTGATTGGTTGGTTTGGGTTTTGTTGTTGTTTCTTTTTTAAAGAGGCAATGCTCTCATGAGACCTCACTTGGAGTATTGTGCGCAGTTCTGGTGTCCTTAACATAAAAAGGACATGGAATTGTTGGAATAAGTCCAAAGGAGGGCCATGAGGATGATCAGGGGACTGGAGCACCTCCTGTATGAAGATAGGATGAGAAAGTTGGGGCTGTTCAGGCTGGAGAAGAGAAGGCTGTGTGGAGACCTCATAGCAACCTTCCAGGATCTGAAGGGGGTCTATAGGGATGCTGGGGAAGGACTCTTCATTAGAGACTAGTGACAGGACAAGGGGTAATGGGTTCAAACTTAAACAGGGGAAGTTTAGATTGGATATAAGGAAGAAATTCTTTA
>JAOEHX010069789.1:0-13210 GCA_025448015.1 Bolborhynchus lineola
GACAACCTATGACCTAGATCAGGAAGACTCTGCCCAATTTTGTTAAAAAAAAACTTACACGCTTTAAGAGATGCTATTGCATGCTACTCTCAGTGTACTTTCAGCCACGTTTTATATGGTCAGAGTCTTGTCTTTTATTGCCTAAAACCTGAGTTTACATGAAGAATGATAGAAGAACTTCTCAGGGTAAGCTAAAAGCATATGTAACTGCACATACCAGAAAAGAAGCACTATAAAATTTCAAACCCTCAAGGGCCACTGTTTTGCTGAAGAGTAGCATGACCAAGCTGCGGGCTCAGCTCCCATGCATTGCTGTCACTGCTCTTGGCTCAGTCTTCTCAACACATAGCATCATCCCAGTGGGGCGCCTGTCTCCAGCCTAGGACTGCTTCAAGGTGCTTCTGAACACAGTATAAAACTACAGGCAGATAATTAATTAAGAAATATCATCCTAAAGATGACAGAGCCTCCCCTGTAATTCAGATATTGCCTGGGTTTTCATCTCAGCAAGTTAACCCATCACTGGGATGCTCTCTGTCCTGCTGCCCATTGCCAGCCTCATTTCATGCCAACGACTCCACAGGTGAGGTGAGCCTCCAAGGGGTGGAAGCCAGTGGGGAACAATGAATCTGAAGTTGGGAAGAAGGAAGCTGAGCAGCAAGTACCTCTAAGTAGCTGGCACCCCCTCATCTCACCTTTCCTGCGCTGAGGGAGAAGGGAATGCAGTCTGTAAACTCTGTTCTTCAGCAGGCACAGCAGTTTAGAGACTTTCTGCTCACACTCCTATTTGCATCCAAATGCAATCTTGCCAACCCTGGAATCAACTTTGATAAAAAACAAACATGCAGCATGGCATGCCAAGAGATTCATCTCTGCCCTGATGTTTCTGTGATACACAACGTTTCTGAAACCAGCCTCCCCATTCATGCTGACTTCGAATACCTCTCAGAAAGCACATCCCAAACCCTGAGCTCAATCTGCTACAGCACCTGCCATTGCCCAACCCAATACCATCCATGCCTGGCACGACCCATTTCAAAAGCCTTTCAGCCCAAAAGCTCACTAGCAGGCTTTTCTCCACTCCTCAAGACCTCACCAACACTGCTTTCAAACACCCATACACAACAACATACCTACTGTGAGACTTCCAATCTCCACTTAAGCAACAAGACCAGTTCCTGGTTTTAGAGAAATCATGTTTGTTTAAGGCATCAGTATCTTCGCTAATGAGTTTTCATTTCCCTTGTACACTCCACAAATACTGGGCTGAGTAATGCATAGTCTAACTGACTGTTAAGGTCACTGGCCAGGCCTTTAATCTTATTTAGAACACTTTGAGACAGTTCGAGTCATTAGGGCTTCATTCTTGGGGACACAAAGACATGAATATATATTAATCAAGAATATCAGTGTAATTTCATGTGTGCATTTTACAGATTGCAAGATTAGAAAGATGGCATTATTTCTTTGCAATATTAGCATTTTAATATGTTACTTATTTTAATATACAATAAAAATATTTAATTGTCAGAGCCTGCTGGTTTCTTACAGTCACTGCTCTAAGAAAATTCCTTAAGTAGTAAAAGCCACACTTTAAATACCAACCTGAAGGAAAAGAAGGGCTCAGGGGAGAACTATTTTAAAAACTCTTTACTTGGGGGGGGAAGTTATTTTTCAGGCAGTTGTTCATGATATTTGATTTTTATGGTGTAAACTGTAATTCAGCGTGTCGGGAACTTTGCAATACTTTTGAAAGGGATCAGCATTACTAATCAGGCACTGAAATCCAATTTCTGGGCAAATCCAGGAGCTCAGAGCTAAACACTTCAGATGGCTTCCAAAGACCTTTGAATAATAAAGTTAAACAGTAATTATACATAAGTGCGCTTGAGAAACTTTACACCTGTCTTGACATGAATCAGACCTTTGCATGGATGATGAAATTCCTGGCATTGCTTTAGGTGATTGGGATGGCATTAACCTAGGCAGGGTAAGAATTCAACAGCCACAAGCCTGGACAGGTAGGATAAAGGAGTTACTGACTCAAAAAAGCATGACAGATTATCTGTGGAAGTCTGAACATGTTGATCACTTCACATAAACAGATCCCCTGATATTTTTAGAAAGGCATTTCAACTCGTAAGTAACAATGTTAAAAAAAGGACACCAGTAACACTAATCATATTTTCCACAGGTCCTCCCAGCCCCTTGCAGATTGCTTCTACTAAAACTCAGACCAGGGAGAGAATGAAAGATTTAAAAAAGGAAAGGAACAACGAAAAAGCCAAACACAGGTAGCTGGGTTTGGGATTAAGACAATAAAGACATTGCTGGCAATCAGCGTTCCACTGCTGGCTGTGCTACAAACCCCTCACCCAACCTTTATCTTCCTGTGCCTCAGTTGCCAGTCTGTGAAACAAAGGTGATTACGTTTCCCTACCTCACAGGAACGTTCTCAGAATAAATCCATAAATGCCTGGGAGACACTGAGACACCACTGTGACAGAGGCCATAAAAATACCTAGAAAAAAAACGAAACACAAAAACAAGTGTCATAAGGGACCATAGCAGCTGAGACATTCACAGATGAAAGGTCAAAACTTCACCTAAAGACATGCATTCTCCACCCTGGGGAAGAAGAGGTTTGGTTCACCACATATCCCCATCCAGATGCTTTTAAAACTGCGACAGCAAAGGACAGTTCCCCCTTACTCCTCAGACACAATGTGGTCATGATAATCCACTACCACATAGAGATGTGGATGGGAAAGGTGTTTCCCTTGCAGACCAGTATCTCAGGCTCTCCATTACAAATATCACATCCAAGAACCCAAATCACAGCAACAGACCCCAATATACTGAAAATGCTCTTCCTCAGCCTCCATATCCAGTACTTACTGCAGAACAGAGTTCTTCCAATAGTCAAAAAACTTCTGACTTCCAGCCTAACATCTATTCCTGAACAGCTTTTAGCCATTTGTTTTCACGCCAACACTGATCCAGCAGCCTCAAGAGCTTTTCCCTAACCCTGAGGTTTATCTCCTTGATGATAAAAATGAATTGCATCACCTGCCTGTCAGGGCTCATTTTACCACCCAAATCAAGCAAGTTCTTGGAGTCTGCTGAGATGACTCCTTATCCTCCAGATTACCTGCCTCCTCTCCTACCTCACCAACTTCTGCCCAGCACCATCCTTGCAGCTTACTGTCACCATGGGACAGTGCAGAGTAAAGCTGTGTTTCTCCAGCACTTCCACAGCTGGTAACTGCCTCCCTTTCCTACCCAACTCAGAGAAGAAGTTTCTTTCTCCTAATGCCTCCTAAGGTCATGATCCTGCATGTTGTCACCACAGAGATACATCCCACTTCCATTGCTCTAAGTATCAAAAGCCCTTTCTGAAAGATATCCCAACCTTTCACAGCCCTGACTATGCCTCCTACCTGTGCTGGCCACAGCACTCTGAGCACTCAGGGCACTGCTCCATGCTCCCAGCAACATTTCAGGGGACCCACATGTCTCCCCAAAAGCACACCTCCTATCTTCAGTGTTGATTTGGCTCAGCAATCGATGGCTTGAGCTCAATTACACCATTAAGCATTCTTTAATGTGAGCCGAATGACTATAGCCCTCAGAAGGATAAGTGATTCAAAATTATGCAGATGTAGAGAATGCATTATTTAGTCTTTGTCATTTACAAAGAACTCATTTCGTAAACAGTTTCAGCGCTCTTTCAGAGAGTGCGACAGTGCCCCACGTTCCGGGTCCCCAACGGTTGCTGCATCATGCACTATTCACATCCTTGGTGGGAGAGGGTAGGAATGCCGCTGCTTCACTCCAGCTCCGAGATGGGACATGGGGTTGAGATGCCTGCCTGCCTGCCTCACGTGCCTACAGATATCTCCATCTATTCTCTCACATATACCCCCCCTGGAAGACCCTCTCTCATCCCCTCACAGCCTGAGCTGAGCAAAACAACAAAATTCCCACTGCTTTCAATTTTGGGGAGAAGAGGCAGTTCCCTCCCTCCTGGCACAGTGAATGGAACCTGCTCAGGAGCTGGTCAGACAAGCGCCGGAGCTGGTAGGAGGGAAACAAGCAAGCTCACCCCTTCTGCTGGCAGTCCACCGCCCGGTCAGACTGGGATGTATTGGAAATCTCAGCACACGCAACCAGAATATACTCACCTTTCCAAGGACTCGGATCCATTTAAAACTGTGTTCTAATAACCTTCACAAACAAATATATTATGCAATTTTATCCTATGCAGCATTGACTTCAATGACTCTGTAGCAGTGCTTACTCTACTATATTTACTTCTGGCACACACTGGCAGCATTCACTGCAAGTCATTCAGAGCGTGTTCCTGTTTTAAACCCAGAGGATTTACCCTGTCAATATCTATTCACAGTGTTCCTCGGAATGCTTTTCATAACTTTGGCCCTTTCTTCTGTCCCTGCAAGTTCCCCTGCCTACAACATGTCATGAGTTTTTTCCCCTCTCTCATACAGCATTTCAGTTTTCTACCCCAGCATCTCTCCCTTAGTGTCAGGTCACCATCTCACCTTCAGCTATCCCGCACTGTCTCCATCCCTCAGGTCTAAATCCTAGAGAAGCACCCTGGCATCTCCTGCCAGGCTCCCCATGATTTGAAGAAACCCCTCTTTTAGGCATGCACACATCCACCTTGATGCCCATGCCCCAGACTAACATACTAAATGAACAGAAGATAGATTATACAAATCTGGTTACTCCCTTCCCCCACGACTAACACAATGACCATTTCAGTACTGGCTCTTTTCACTCTCTTCATCAGCCGCTCTTTGTTGCAAGAATGGCAAACACATCTGAGTGGAATACGTCCAGCAGTAAGAGGTTTGTTAAATTCCAAATACATAGTATACAGAGAAGGATACTTAAGCTACTTAAAAAGAAACCCTTTATTAAATGCATAAAAATGCTTGAAATTTCTATAAGCCAACAATTTAAATTAATATTCTCCCTTAAACATATCAATCTCTACTGCTAATTGTACGACTTTTTATGTCTTTCTTTTGAATTTATTCTTTGGCAACCCTACAGCATTTCCTGCAGTTGTAACACAGAGCTGCAGTCATCCACAGTACACATGCATATATTTTACTAAAAAACTCCTTTCTCCCAAAAGCATAAGTACATTTTTCCATTTGCACTGTAGGGGCAGTTCAAGTCAACTATTCTCAGCTATACCACTGCAGCACTACTACTACAAAAGAAAGGGGAACATGACACCAAAATAAATAAATGAATGATCTTTTCTGCAATTGAAGTATTAAAATAGAGACAGAAAACAAAGAATTTTAGGATGATGACAGAAAATACCCTCGGTCATTCCAAGCATTATTTAATACGCATTTTAAGAGTCCTGAAAGCCCCTTCCACAACAGAACCTACACATACCGAAGTGATCATTTATGCTCTGAATTTCATTGCATTGCTTTGACATGTATATTTAAAATTTTACGCTGACTCAGCTCTGGATGGCAAAGCCAACTTTGTAAAACAGATGTTCTGCTTGCACACGGAGAGGACATAAACATTGGGCTTTTGCTATTGAGGATTAAACATTAACAGAAATCTAATGAGCAGTGACGAAAGTGGCAGTGGCAGCTCACTGGAGATAACCTCCTCCATGAAGCACACTGCAGTCTCCGTTGGGCTCATTTAGAAGCCTAAAGTGACTGAAGAGAGACCGTATCAATAGGATTTTAGCACACTAAATTACACACAGCTTCCCCCGTCCCTCAAGTTAAACTCAAGACCAGCAAGAGTAGCAGAGAGGCTGCTGAGTGCTTCTCAGCCACACACAGCAAGGGTACATCCCTTGCAGCACGCCGGAACAAGAGCTCAGCACCCACAGCTCCACCTGGGCCCCTCTGCGACCAAAAGCAGGAGCGCTACCACCACGGTTTTTGCCAGTTCCCGTGTACCAAGCCCAGAAGAGTTATTTCCTGAAACTCTTCAAGGCTGGTTTTCCAATCTACGTGACAGTATTTAACTGAGCAGGCAACACCAGCAGCCATGTGCATTTCACGCAGCATTGACAACAAGGAATTCCACACCTCTTGGTAAGCACCCATGCTGGCTGACACAGCAAGAAGCACTGTGAGAGGCCAAGAAATGAAGCACCTTATCACAAGAAAATGGCAAATTGTGAAAAACCTGTATTACGAGGTTAGCTGCCCAAGCACAGCTTTAACAGAGCTCCATAAATACCTCAGTCTAACACTGACAGAGGTTAAAAACCTATTATCTTTCCCAAAAGACAGCGTGAACATATGTTCAATCGAACACCCCGCCCCACCAAGCTACAAAGTAGATTCTGCTTTCAGTTCCACAAATACAAACCACAGGGAGCATTTTAAATGAAAGCATTATGAAGATTACATTAGGCAAGTTTGATCTACTGTAAAACACTTGCACACAACATTAAGAGGGAGAACAACCTTTAACACCTGCTTACTCTTCAAACATAGCATTATCTCTGTGCATGGCTTGGCTCTTAATGGGATGAAATCTACAGCTAAATTGCATGGCTTACTCCACCAGCGAAGAATACTTTAGATGTTTGGGACCTAGTGGCCCTCTAATACCAAACTGGTGAGAATACTTTTCTAAAAGTGTATACTCTACTGATCTGCTCCACGGGCTGCTGCCCCATGCTAGAGGAAGTTTTTACCCCAGTGTAAAATGGTGTAACACAAGCCATGTGGCAGCTGGAAAAGGACTGTGCAATCCCAGCAGTGCTGGAAATCATCACTGTAAATATTCACAAGCAGGCTGGTTTGTTTCCTTAACAATAGCACCTTGTTATTCGCAAATATCAATTAGTTTCTAAATAGACCTGTTATACTCAGCCCCCCCCTCCATTGCATGCCACAAGCTCCCTGGCTGCAGAGGCTTTGTAGCCCCTCCGTGCTGATCAGAGATTTAATGGTGCTTCAACTTCCACAGCTCACTCAGCTACTGGAGGAGAGGCAGAGAATAATTACTTACTTCTGTCTTTCTCTGCTGACCTCTCTGGAGGATGAAATGAGGAGCTTTAATGGCCTCTAAAGGGAGCCAGGTCCAGCCCGTCTCAGATGGGAAGGATGACAACTGTACTAGTAGGGCTTTGGAGTGAAGAATAGTTTTAAAGATCCAAACTTCAAAGATCTAAACGAGGGGAGAGTTCAAGCTCAACCACTCTCCCCCACTGGAGGAAGGAGAGCTTCTAATGCAACCACTTGCATTTCCAGCCATCGCTTACACTTCAGAGCTGAGGCACCAGGAACTGCCTGTCACATCCTACAGTATAAATAAATCTCAGTCTGCCAGGAGGAAAGCTGTTACAAACCTAACCAATTTACAAACCTAACCAATTTCCTTTGGATTTCTTTAGAATGCTTCCTCAAAGGATCTCTCCTTGGCAGAGCCAACACAGGATTCCTCCTCCCCACTAGCAACAGCAAACATGTTCCCTCCTCTTCCTAATTATATGCATCACCCATAATATGAGAAAACTGGTCAGAGCACTGATGAAATGCTCAAGTTGGTAGCACAATTAAGGTCGAAGAAATGACACAGATGAATGACTAAGTGATGCCTTGGTTTCCCTATGAACTCTGAATTTAAGATCCCTCAGACCTCTGAAACACACTCATCCTTGCTTGCTGTCAAGCAGAGATGACTAGAGAGGATGACTTTATCATCATAAATTCAAACACAAAAGAAAAAAGGAACGGAATTAACTCTGTGAGGCCAAGCTCACAGCTAGACCCACTGGATGATATAAACCTGAAGCATCATCCTTAGAGATGGCCAGCCAAAAGACTGAAGCTCCAAACCCCAGCATTTGGCATTTCCATCGTCTTACAAAGCACTGCTGCCTTTTCAGTGCAGATGCAGCACGAAGGCTGTTATGCCACAGCTGACAGATTTGATATGGAGGCACTTGTATGCTTTCCAGGGAGGAGACACAATCTATTCAATACACCTTTCTACAACATCAGATTTTTCTTTCCAGGTGAACAGCATGATTTCGCTTGTACAGACCAATCTGGATCTTATGCATCATGTCATCAGCTTTACAGAACAGTCACAGAGTAATAAATAACACATTTAAGGTAAAAAAATCAGAACAGGTTTTGCTGCAAAACATGAATACAGGACAGTTTAACCTTGTCCTTGCTAAATATGGAATGGGGGATCTGCAGCCAGGGCTTGTTATCCTAAAACGCCTAACAGAAAATATCTGCAATCCCCCCCTGCAGTCAGCAATACCCCAGGACTACAAGGATTTTCTGAGAATTTGGTGAGCCTCATGCTCAAGTTCCTAAGATTAGAAAACTCACAAGTGGGAGGGGCAAAAAGCACACCAGAATGTCTAAAGCAATTCTCTCAGTGACTGATGAACATGGTGCTCAATTTCTTAGGGACTTGAGTGGCTGAAGTTAAGCTTCACTAGAGCTATATTTAGTTCTGCACAAATACAAACTGGGAAACACTTTCTTCCCAGTTACTAATGCAATGTGACAGGAAACAATTATTTGCTCAGCGTCTAATGTTACCTTTGGTGAATATCTGGCTTGCAGAAATTGTACATTGTATAATAAAGAACCAAGCTGATATTCTCCAAATCAGTGAGAAAACTCATTTAAGAAGATGAAGAAACATTTGATTTGCACATGTCTGAGCTACACTGGTCTTAGCTATGCAGATAGAGTTAGTGTTGAGGCCTCTTGCTTTGATACTAAACTACAAAGTAAGTTTGTTTTCTGAATTGTACTTTAATTTATTCAAGAACTCTGGATATCTGAAGAATATCATGGCTTCCCCAAGTACAAACCAGAGCTGGGCAGAAGGACAGAACAATTAAAAAAAAAATCCATCTTTTCAAGTGCCAGTTTATCTCTATGGAAAATGCAATTCTGGGTCACAATGGAGCTCTCAGCTCAGCAATCGCTTCAGACTTCAGTGTCTACAAAACACAAAAGACAACAAAAAAGCATGATTCAAAGGAAGCGTTTGTTAAGACTGTGTAGAACCAAGCCATGATTGTATAGAGGAATCTCACGTGGTGCAGACATGCTCAAAAGGGCTGCACTCAAAAAATCCGAGGCATGTGGCAGAGAAGAAACCCTGCTCCTGCCTACTGCAGCAAGAATGCCAACTGACAGGCTTGGGGTTTCCAAGCCATCTAACACAGCATCCTTAGACTAAGGAAGTTAGAAAGCATACAACACGGCAGCAGAAAAAAACATGTCCTTTATTCTGGCACCACTGGGCAAGTATTTGCCATGCCCTTTACCATATTGAGTCATGAATAGAGCTGGAGGAGTTGACATTTCACGGCTGGCTTAAGTGCACTGAGTTCTGCCTTGTGCTGGTGATATGTTGGTGACCTTTCCTACTGCAGATCCCCTTGAGATGGAAGATGGGCACTCGGCACCATTCAAAAGACCACCAGCACCCACAACATTTTTTAGCCAAAGCAGGACTATTAAAACACACATCTTCACCTGGTCTTTACACAGCTTGCTTCTGGAAATAAAAAAGGAAAGGAGCTGATAACCATCTGTTTTTTTTTTGTAGTGTTTTGTTGGAGATTATCTATTATTTTGGCAGTAGGTTCTCAGCAGCAGGTCGAACACGGAAATGTGAGTTCTGGGCACAAAGCAAACAAACCTCTCACTGTAAGCCAAAACATTTCTTAAGACACTCCAATTCTGAACAATCTCTCTTAACTACGAAGCCAAGCATGACTAGTTTTGATGAACAAGTTACAAGGATTTCCAAGGAGAAATGACACCTCATTACTCCCACCTGAATGAAATCTAGGAACACTGCTTATACACTTTTATCTTCTTTCAGGGTCTTGTGGCAAGGGGAAAAACTGATGCCCCTATAATGTCAAGTGTATCAAAACTTCTCAAATGAGTTAACCAACAGCCACAGCTGCAAGCTGAAGATGCTTTTTTAACTATGTCCTTTCACACAACTGGGTTATTCAGTAGGTACAATATTTTGCCTCAGGAACTCAAGATTTGATCAGGAATTTTATTTCCGATGCCCATAAATTCCCTGCCTGTGTTTTACTTGCTACATTTTTACTCTAACAAGGTAATTCCTACAGTGCTTTCTGTATTGATTAGCGAAACCAGTGCTGAAGTCAGACTTATCCAGTGTACATGATGGAGGGAGGGGGGCTAAATTCTTCTCAGATCTATACAATTAACATACTACCATTTTACCCAAGCACAGCTGAATATCTCACTCCCCATTCCCAATAGTGTCAAAAGAGCAGGAATAACCACTAATCTGCATCACAGGGTACAGGTGCACATCAATATATAGCCTGCAGTTCTTGCAGAGTACTGAAGGGCAGCAGCTACGTCATCTTGTTCAGATATGTACCAGATTAAAGGCTTTTCTCTGTTCCAGTGGTACTGACACAGCCAGACTGGTAGATTCCATAGAAGCTTAAGCTTAATAAACCAAGATGTGGTTGAAGCTTTTAATGCAACATATGTAATATCAGTATATTTCCTTGCTGCTCTTGTATTACTCCTGTACACACAACACTACAGCAATGAACTCTATGACTAAACAATCTCCATCAAACTTTGCTGGAGAGACCACATTGGACTTTCAACAGTCAAGCACACGTAGGCCACATTCACCTTCTAGTTGTTTCGGATCTTTTATTAAGTTATTATGTGACTCTATACTTCTCCTTGGCTGTTCTCTCAAAACAGACGACACAAAGCAAAACAAGAATCCAGCTTGGAACAAGATGAACAATTTCCCTGGAACACAAGAAATCTCATTTCCCACCTCCCACTCTCCCAAGGACTCATCCACTTGCCCTCGTCATCACAATAATAAAATAATCAACAGGAAAAGCAGGAACCTCCTTGCCAATACAGGTTGCCATGCAGCACCTCCTCTCCCCCCTCAGTGTACCAAGCTTTTAAACAAACGCATAACGTGAATGAAGCCTTCAAAAACTTGTTAGAGGTTTACAGAATGAGTAGACAAGGATGACAGGCATACAAATTACCATTACTACTGAGTAATCAAAGGGATAAAGACACATATTTAGGTATTAAGAGTAGCTAATTATTAGGAATTAGAATTATGCTTTTTAAGAAACCAACTACTACACATCAGTCTACCATGCCTTTTCCTGCATGAACATATCTGGCGCTGAATAGGATGCCTATCATCTCATCCAAAGCATCCATTCCCTCAACAGCCACTCCGGTGCTGCAGTCTGCCAAGGGAAGGAATTATTTCATACTACGCTCAAGATCTCAAACTTCCAGCTCCACTGTACAAACCCTGGCAACTGCTGTCCACGAAAAATCTGCTCTGATACTGAACTAGGCTGGAAAAAAGAAAAGGACTTGAACACTGTTACAGCTGTTTTGTCCAGGAAGGGCTAGACAGGAGCACACCACAAGCACTGCTGGGTGGTTCCCCACCTCCTCTTTTGCAAGGTTTTAACTCCACATCAAGCAGACTTCTGTACAGAACTGACTTTAAGGCAGTCTACAGGACTTTGAAGTTTTTCAGAACAAGACAAGACCACAGCAGTATCTCGTCAACACTGGAAGAGGAGAACACCTCTAAGCACAGGGGTACAGGAATGAATCAGACATAAAACATTCAAGCAACTACACTATTACACAAACTTGCAAGCGTGCCACTGATATAACAGACAACGTGAAGTCAGGACTGGAGTTGTTCTTTGAAGAATAGTGGCTCTCAGCCTTCTTTGGCAGATCAGCAGTCCACTGACAGTAAATTTTGGTTGTAATGCAAAAAGAGATTTTTATGTTATGAGAAAAAAAATGTTACAAAATTAATGCAAAAGCATACAATGGAAAGGTTGGCTTCTTTTTAATCCATTGCAATTTGCCACATCAGACTATCACAACAGGATAATCCTCAAGTAGCTAGCGTTAACATCTTGCTACAGCATAAATCCAAGAAAAGCGATAAACACCATGAAGGAAAATATCAGAGGAACTATTAGATCAAGTTCACATTAGTGTTGCCTGACGTGTGTCTCAATTGCACTGAAGACCTGATGTTTATCTGCCTCTCTACAGGGCTTTTGACACAAAGCCCAAAGACCCATAAGAATGTACTAATATTGGAGAATTAGCAGCAACACCAGAACTGGTCAACAACTATCGCCAGCAAATTCTCATCCTGAATATAACCAAGCTTTCTTACACCTCTGTGAAACATACTACTCTTTTCCTTCCTCCTCCTTTAAAAGCGCAAGAAAAAATTAGAAATAAAATAGCATCATAGAATCACAGAATAGTTAAGGTTGGAAAGGACCTTAAGATCATCTACTTCCAACCCCCCTGCCATGGGCAGGGATACCTCACACTAAACCATGTCACCCCCAAGGCTATGTCCAACCTGGCCTTGAACACCGTCAGGGATGGAGCATTCTCAACTTCCCTGGGCAGTCCATTCCAGTGCCTCACCACCCTTACACTAAAGAATTTCTTCCTTATATCCAATCTAAACTTCCCCTGTTTAAATTTGAACCTGTTACTCCTTGTCCTCTCACTCAGTCCCTAAGGAAGAGTCCCTCCTCAGCATCCCTCTATGAGTTTAAAAGATTTTCCCTTCAGCAGCAGCAGCTGCTGTCCCAGACAAGAGCTGGAATTGCAATAATTGTTCAGACTAGAATATCCAATCTCTGTCAAGCGATTAAAGGTGAGCTGTAACTGAAAATAAAATACATGTGTTCGAAGTGAGAATAGATGAACACACTTACTGTATCACACATCCATTAGTACAGAGCATCTATTACAGATGCACATTAAAGGTGGATGGATATACTCACAAAATCCAGACAAGCATATTTTTAAATAAACAGTTCTCCCTACCAGAATTACCATGAGTTATCATCCCCAGCGAGTGATCTTCTATAACAGAAGGTATTAAAATAAAGAGCTCTTTTAAAAGTTATTTACAATACACTCTATTATTTGCTTAGTAAAATAAGCCAAAATCCTGCCCCAGAGGTGCCTGTATTTCAACTTTATATACGTAAATAAAGGACAAAAAAAGTGGAATATATTGATAACAGTAAAATAAATGCATTGCATATCCATTTTAGTCCAAAATTCCACCCTTATATCATCATGCTCTGAATACTTGCATCTTC
>JAOEHX010069793.1:4277-31583 GCA_025448015.1 Bolborhynchus lineola
CATGACGTGCTGTGGTATGGAATACCTCTTTGGTCACTTTGGGTCAGGTGCCCTGTCTCTGCTTCCTCCCGCCTTTCCCTCCTCCCTGGCAGAGCATGAGACTCAGAAAGTCCTTGGTCTTACTGCAACAACTGAAAACATCTGTGTTATCAGCACTGTTCCCCAGCCAAAAGTCAAAAACACAGCACTGCACCAGCTACTAAGAAGGAGAAAAATGACTGCTACTGCTGATCCCCGGACAGGGGTGGAGCATCTTTTACATGAGGAGAAGGCAGGAAAGCTTGGACTGCTTATCCTAGAGGATCTTATCCATGCATATAAATACCTGGCGGGTGGAAGTAAAGACAACAGTGTCAGACTCTTCTCAGCTGTGCCCAATAAGAGAACAAGAGACAATGGGCACAAACTGGCATACAAGAAATTTCTTTAAACATAAGAAATGCCTTTTACTGTGAGGATGATTTAACACTGGAGGAGGATGCCTAGAGAGGTCTCCATCCCTGGAGGTGCTCAAAACCCAAATGAACATGGTGCTGAGCAACTGCCTTTGCCCTAAGCAAAGGAACTGAAGTACATCTCCACAGGTGCCTGCCACTCCCAAGTAATTCTGTGAATACATAATCAATGAAGCAATTGTCAAACACAGTATTTGTTGACTGTTTTGAAGTTTCATATTTACCACAAACACACAAACCAAAGGACAGTTTGCATAAGCAAAGACCTATAAACCCCTTCCCCCTTTGTAACACCATCTACTGAGCAAGAGCCTTCTGGAAACAATAAATTCACTTGATGTTTATAAAGGAATTTTTGAGGTCTGTGAGACATATCAAACAGGGAATACAGCTGAAACAGGACAGGTAGACAATCTACTACACAAACTGACTTCTCCCTATTTTGAGGTTAAGCTGCTAATAGAGTTTAAGAAATACACAAAATCAAAATTCTAGATACAAATCAGCACTGCTTCTGTCTAATGTCTATATGATACTATTCTTTCAAAATAACTGTGCTTATAAAAAGGAGATAAGACAGAGGAGGGAAAATGCGCCTGTCTTAGCTTCAAAGAGAAATAAGAGTAGGGGAAAAATACTTAATAATGTTTTACTCCATCTAAAGTATCAAATACTGACATTAAAAGCAGCATTATTATTCTGCCACTAGCATAGCACTGAGATCTACCTAGAAAGATCAACATTGTCT
This sequence comes from Bolborhynchus lineola, assembly GCA_025448015.1. Lineage (NCBI taxonomy): Eukaryota > Metazoa > Chordata > Aves > Psittaciformes > Psittacidae > Bolborhynchus > Bolborhynchus lineola. The sequence continues at coordinate 5,481 of JAOEHX010069793.1, forward strand.
CTGTAATCATGGGAACTGGCAATGTACAAATGTCTGATTTTAAACTACTACACTTTTAATAGACCAAAATATTGACTTTCACCCAGCAACTTTTCATAGCTTCCAAATTTGAACAATATTCTGTAAAGTCCACTAACAGCCTTCTGAAACTGATATGTTTCTTCCCAATCCCATAAAAAGTTAGCCTTGCCTTCTTTCAGAGGGGAAGAGGGGGACAGAAGAGGGGAGGACAGAGAAGGACAATTTTCTTAAACAAACCAATAATTATCTCATTTTCATTCCTTTTCTCACACACAGTCATCTTATGACAGATCTCCAGGACAAAAACTCATTAACACAACCAGTTAAAACATGATTTAACTAAGACAATACTATAATGGGATATGTTAGGCAACCTAAAACTTTGAAATTCATTGGTTGGTCTATCTGTAATAAGATTCCTGATGTTATTATGTTAGTTTCCATAGGGATCCAAAATGCTAATTAAATGAAAATTCAAAAAAGTATGAGTTGCACTCTCAGTGTGGAAAAGAATACTAAAGAGAGATCAACTTTTTATGAAGTTTGTTTTACCATGCATCCCAAGTTTGCTTAATGCCTCTGTTTGATGTTCTATAGAATTGTCATTTAGATTAAAGTAATTTTAAGTCCAGGTAGGAGATTCCCATAAAGCCTAGGGAAGCCACATTAGGATGCAAGAATTCATTTCTAATAGTAGAGTGCAGACTTCATTGGGTTTCTGTCACTCATTTATCAGTGCACCAACATTTTCCCACAAATGTTTCTGTTATTCACAACAGAAAGGCACATAAACAAGTACAGTATATTGCTGACTAAATGTCGTCTGAGCATCATACAGATATCCCAGTACTTGTTCATAAAGGCAAAACACCAGTGAATCACCATGATTGCTCAAAGGAGAAAAAAGGAAAAGAAAAATATGTTGTCCTGAAAAAAAAAAAAAACCCAAATTTTTTGTTTAACATACATCAAGTCATCATTCACCTTTCTGCTCCTCCTTGTTGAGGGTTTGGAAGGCGGGGAAGGATGAGGAAGAGAATTCACTTGCGCAGGTGACATCATTCAGAATAGACTAAGACTAAACTAAGAAACAGTCTTCTTTCTGATAGAAACTAAAAACCAGATTCATTCCATTCCTGAATTTGCTTATTTTTACTAATCTCTTAGTTCCTAAAACACTTTGCAAAGTACACGGTATTCTATAAGCACGTTCAAACTGTACAAGCACATAAGCAGTGAATGGAAAAGAGTGGAAAAACAGCAGAAACTGATTTGCAGCATGGAATGAGCAGGAAATAGAGATTTGTGAACTGCAGTTTTACAAATAATTTTAAAGAATTTTTCAATTACTGCCATAAATCAAGGAATTATTATCTCAAGCTTGGCATGTAAGACTGTAACGATGCTTGATGTCTGACAGTCATTTGGGGTCATGAAAACATGGTATTTCTGACACATTTCTTGTTGGTCAAAACCTACACATTGCTCCACTTCTAACTAAGGCATTGCAATAGGTACAAATGTTGAAAGAAGGTTTTAAGAAATATCTACCCACCTGACAGTAATTTCTTTCTGACTCCACTATGATGGAGCAGAGTGTGAAGCTGTACTGGAACTTACACCCACAGAAAACTTTAAAGATGAGAAAATGCTTCTGGAGATGGACATTTGACCACATTACGTACGGGACTGGGATTGTTTGGGAGTTTTTGTAATTTTGCATATTTAAAAGAGCCTGTCCTGGGAAAATGCAGGTGTTCCTTAAGCCAGCATGCTTTCAAACCTCACCTACAGGATTTGCAATGGATACAGTTCAGAACCACAAACCTCAACATATATGCTGTATGGCACCTCCAAGACCACGGCTGTAAAAAGGCATATCTCAGCCTGCCCTTGCAGTTCCTGTCTACTAGACTGAAAAACCTAAGTGAACAGCACTAGACAAGATACACACACACAAATATATATATAGGCTGATAAACATACCATATTTGAACAGCTCAGAGCAAGGAAGCCTGATCACTACTTGTGATACTATCCCCCAACCAAGTCTCTCAGACAGGCAAGCAGCGAACATGCATTATCAGGGGACAGACCATGTGAAGAGTAACAAGCTCCAGGGCGTTGTCTTACTAATAGTCAAAATAAAAAGCTGGCCTAGACAAGTCTTCAGAGGCAGTAGAGCTACGGCAGAATGAACCATAGACATAAGATGCTGCTAACAAGCAACCTGCGATATCTTCTAATCTCTGTAGCACAGATCCAGGTCTGAAAATAAGGATAACATCTTTTTTTGGACTCTGCCTCCTGCCCCTAATTTCTATTGTACATTATTACAAACAGAGATATGGTACACATACATCAGAAACAACACGATTTACAATTATAAATTACCGACATTTGGTAAGACAGGGATTTCAACCATTGTTTCAAGCCTGCCAAGCAGTTGTTCATTAACATATGAATTGAAACTACATAAGATTTTATGGTAAGAATTTATAGTCAGAAAGCAAAACAGAAGAGTCGCATTAATTTAACTTGATTAAAAGCACATTTGAAATATTTCCATGAATTACACTGGTTTTTGTGGAAGAGAGCAAAGTACTAAAGTGCAGGCATGTAACAAGAGGCAAGACATATGCACTGGTAAGCTGTTCCAGGTGCAAAGTATCATGGAAGAAACAGACCTGCAAAAAGAGGGGAAAACTGATTACTCGGCCTCAGATGACCTGATGAAATACCTTAGCATTACCAACTAGTATTACCGTGGGGTATCTGTGCAAAGTCCTGCCTACACAAGACCAGTTTTGTGCCCTCTCCTGCTCTAGAGGGAGATGCGCTGCAGCACGCACCTTACCACCCACTAAACGTACTTCAAGGGCCACAGTTGTCAGCGGCTATCTGTAGGAAAGCTCCCTGTATAGGTAGCATGTGGCTGTATCTTTGATCACAATTCTGTCTCAAGAGCGAAACCAAGTGCTATTTATTTGATCAGAGGCACCTCTTAAGATCATAAAGAAAACAACTCTTGCTCACCCTCAAGAATCTCCCAACAGCTGTGCATGGGTGCACATGCACTTGCAAACATGTATTTTGAAAGGAGAGGGAGAATAACAATTGATTTCCTTCAACTGTAATGTCCTGTTATTTTTCCAAGGTGATCTAGAAAATTATTACAATCCCAGATGCTTACAAGGGGAAAGAGAAACTGCAGTAACTTTGCACAGGATGAGACAGTTGACTGCCTAAGCGTATTATTGTAAATGAAAATTCAAAGCTTTGCGGCTTTTTCTATATGGGCTCTGTTCAAAATCCTGGAATTGAAAGCTGTAGGACATTAACAAGCACACATTTGAGTGAGTTTCCAGCCACTTCAAGTGTGTATGAGGCAACAAACTTATACAATGTATTTTTAGACTTCCTGCAATCAACTGTCCTCCCGGCATTGCTCAATATGACGCACAGTTGTCTGAGTTAGGCACTTGTGCTAACATAGACTCTAATTTTAAAGTTTCATTTCTGTGTTTTCCATAAAATAAGTACTGTCAAATTTGCTCATGCAAGAAGTTGAATCACAAGTGATTAAGGGTCATCTAAGCTAAACCATATTGTGTAAATGCTTATTAAATTATACTTATAAAAAGTAATTCGTTTTATCTACATAAGATAATTGTGTAAACTGAACAAAACACTAGTAATGATTGGGTGTGTATAGAAAAAGAAGTGGCTAAATTCTGCATAGTAAGTTTTGCCATTACACAGACTCACACAAGCCTAAGCTTAGTCCTGATTAGAGATAGCACAAATCTTCTGTAAAGGAAAATAAAGAACATGTTGCCTCAGCTTTACAGATCTGGTAAGACAGAATGGCTGAACTCTAAGACCGGTCCTATTTCCTGACATGGTTCAGAAAATATTCAACAGTTGAATTGCAAGAGCCAGGAAACAGGGTAATGGTTTGTATCATCTAGGCATCTCATGTGTCCAAGAAAGGATCAAGTTATAGCTTTATCAGTGCACAGATGACAAGCCAGACAGAACCACTCCAATAAAACACATTCTTGCAAGAAAATAACCATGGACAGGGTGATTACTGGAACAATCCAATTATCCAGTAGAATTGAGTAGCAAATCACTATGTGATGCAGTTCTAGACTATACACAACTATAACAAATACTGTCATTAATCATGATTATGCATTATCTCTAATGCAGAAGCTTCAAATGAAGGATCTTGCAAATTAGCTGTGTCCTACATCTCAAAGCCAACAAAGGAGTATTAGAAATCTTCTGCTACCAATTTGTAAAAGTGGGTGAATAGATTGGTCCAGTAAGATGCTGATAACACTTCTTCCACTAAGAATGCCACCAAGATTCGGTACTGTGATTTTAAATCATTACTGATGTGTTTGTTTTGGACTATGACTGCTCTTGGAGTACTTGAGTACCATGACTATCATTTACAGAAGAAACCGACTGCTACTTCTGGCAGCTGCCCCAATTTTTCATCCCCTCAGTATTCTAATAATAATGGTAGTAAAAAGTCAAAGAAAAACTTACCACACTGTCCCAACTACTCAGGAATACAAAGACAAGTTTCATGGACTAAGGCTGATACAGACTTCAGTAAACTACCTTTGATTAAAGACCCAGCTGAAATTGCAATGCAAAAAGAGTACTTAAAATGTAAGTTTTCACAGTAGTGTCCTGTTAGAAAGAAATTTGAATTCTTCCTGAAGAATGGAATCAAAATTATCTCAGTTTCATGCCAATAAGGATGACTGTTCTCCTCAGACTAAATGATAACAGACGAAGAATTTAACAGAAGGAAACAGTCCAAGAGGGATGTCCTCCAAAAATGGTGAATAACTAATCAAAATGATAGAATTACACTCAGTGATTCAGGGCTGCTAAGGCTTACTACAGCATGTGCTAGTGACAAAAGAGCACCACATTCCTTTTTTCTGATTACAATCTTGGTCTTGATAAACCCAAGAATGGTTCAAGGAGCTAAAAATTAAGCCACATAAAAAAGTGAAGGATCCTTTTTTTAAGGAAGCACAGAAAATATTTCTTGCTATGATAAAAGGGTGTACTAACTGTGGAAGTCTGGTTGGGGTTTATTTGCCATTTGAGTTTTCAGAACTGCTCTCAGTTTCTGTGAGTACAACCAGCAGTTCCAGAAATAGCTTATCCAAAAACAAGCTTTAATAACTTGAACAAGTTTATACATTTGGGAAGGTGCTGACAACTCTTCAATGGGCAACACACCATGCAAAAACATTCAAGCAACTATTTTATGCACTGTTCATTCCCTTTTGCGTCACATGCAAGGAATTTTTCTCAAGTACCTTCTGAATGCAAGACTATTCATGCTATCACCTGCAGGTCCAAAGGTAGCACAGCAATTTCAAAGAGATCTTGCCTATACCTGTGAACTCCAAACTTTTGGTTATAGGCTATTGCTTTTACCACAAACTTGCCATACTGGCTTTGGGTGTACATGCGTATCAACAGAGAAAAGAAAAGATGACACACAGAGTCCAAACTCTCACACTTGGACAGACACTTCTTAGCTGTCATGGTATTAGCCAGTTGGCCTAATTTCTCTATGAAACACACATCTTACTTAAAAGGGATGCATTACGAAAGATGGAACCTACCTTGTCACTGCAATGCTGTTAATGCGGAATAAAACCAATTTGTAGATCATGCAACTGAAAGGAGTCAATATGTAGAGAAAGCACTGGTTCCTGCAGAGAAGGCACCAACTCCTGTCATGCATCACATTTCCTTTGTCTTTAGATATTTCAATAGGAAGAAATATTTCAATAGGAATGATGTGGTTTAAGTGTTTTAACAGGAAATTATAATCAGAGAGCTACAAATAACAATCAAAGACCTACGGGTATGAGCAGAATATAAACAAATTTCTGTTGATAGCAAATCCATACTGATATGAAGCAATGAGCCTGGTATTTATGCCAAGAGTACGCAGACTATTAGTAACAAAAGTCATGGGATACTCCTGGTACTCATAAAATCTGTTACAATATATATTTATGCACACAAATAAGAAGCATGCACACAGAAAAGGTTTAAAACCACAAAAGAGCTCAAACACTCAGTTTTATGCTATCTAGCTTGACAAACAGAGAACACGAAATGCCTTGCCATCTCCCCAGACTCCTCTGCTTTGCCATTTAATATTCTGTATTGCTTTTTATTAAGCATACAGAAGGACTAAGTCTCATTGAAATAAATGACTGGAAATTATTTCATTTCTCTCTACAGCTACTCTCCTATTACAATCAGATACTGACAACTTAATAAGAAAGCCTAGTTATATTTCATACAGACTGTTATATAGACCTGATACTCAGAACAATACTTCCCAAATTATTCTCTTATGCTTTTAACTGGATAGTTAAATGCTGCCAGAGAAAAGTGTGTGTGTGCACGCATTTGCGTTCAAGCTTTACACAGAAGTCTGTTTTTCACAAGGAGAAAGACAAAGTGCACAGGGGATCTCCAAAACACACTTTCCTTCTTCTTTTCACTTTGCCTATCACAGTTTCTCTTAAAAACATTGAGTCAGTCACTTGCCAGATACATTTTTCCAACAGCCTTGATCAGCTGGTAGCCACAGATTTAAACACAAACACAAACCACTGCAGTATCACAGTAGTTTTTTAAAAAAATTATTTTACTAGCAAAAACACTATTTTAAACTGTTTACCAGGCTTTTTCAGATAGGACATCTAGGTGGTTAGCAAACCCCCAGAAGGATTTTTTTCCCCTCCAAGTTGAATGTTCTAAGGAAGCATAACCTGTTGGGGTTTTCATTAGCTTTCTGTGTTATGTTTCCAGACATTCTCTCTTTATTATTATAGCTCTTGAGGAGAACTCATAAAAAGGTTATGAGGAACTGTTTCCTCTAAAAGTTGACCAACACAGTTTCAAGCAAAAGCATATTAAACACCATAGTAAACCTATGTTTGGAATCTCTTTACATTCAAGTAAGAAGTCACTGAAACTACAAGCAAAGAGAAACATCAAGTTCTAGGCTTCTGAATTTGGTTTATCAAATTATGACATAAAATCCCTGTCAATATTACTTCAGCTTACAAATTATTTTTTCATCACAGTTTAGTAACCTCACCGGTATTTCAGGTAAGAGGCATGACTGTGAAAGCTTGACTTTTTCCAGAAAGAAAAGGTAAATACAAAAACTGTCATGATGAACCGAGTTGCTATTTCTATTTATCATACCAGTAACTGCAATATGCAAAGAACCCCTGCTATAGTTTAAACAAAAAAAAAATCTGGCTTGTATGATATGCTTACAGCTGTTCACCTGCCCTTTTGTTACACAGAGATAGTCTACTGACCTTAAACGCCAGGTCTGTTGAATGAGACTTTCATCAATGAAACGCAGTTGCTTAATGACTTTATGGAGACAGACCATTAGCTTACAAAACAGCGTCGGTTTGTCTAACCAGAATGAAAGTAGAATTATCCCAGTGGGATAGAAAGGAAGGCTACTAAGGAGAAGAAAGGAAATGTCAGGCACACAAGCAGGGTTTGGATATGCCGAAGAAGGCAGGACAGAAAGACAAGCCATACCTTTCCCTTGTCGCTGCCCCTCTATCTCTGACTCACATCACCGGTCTGCAGATTACAGTGGTCTTCACAGTAGCTGCACATACAGCACAGGTTGGCCCACAGCCAACTGAGTGACTTCAACTGCTCCATATTAATACAGCCACAGAAGCAATAGGCAGGGGACTGAGAGAGAAAATGGAGGGGGTTGCACCCTTTGCTCAGCCACCACCACTGCCAGGAGGCAGCTGAGCATAAAACCAGCTTGCCCAGGTGGGACCAGCATCTGAAGCATTATCAATGCCAGCACCTGCTGTGCCACCTAACACAGGCCACAACTTGGTTCAAAACAACAAAACCAGACAAGCATCCACACATCTCACTCTCCCTGCTGGGTAGCTGTGACAGTTCAAACAGCAAGGTATTTACAAGGCAACCAGACCCAGCCTCATCAGCCTCACCACAGTAGTAAGCACACTAAGGTGCACAGGACACAGGATTGAGCACCTCACAGAGACACTTGACAAGAAGAATTTCACGGTTAAGGGTAAGATTAAAGAGACTGATTTTTTAAAAGGCCCTGAAAGTTTTGAAGAGCGATAAAATGCACTAAATTCCTGCACTAAATTATCTTGCACATTCTGAGCTATTTCCTGATACACGAGCTGTTCAGTCAAAAACTTAAAGGTCAAATTTGCATCAATAGCCTCGCCAAGAAGTTTTCTGCAGAGAAAAGAGGGGAGGAGGACAGACCAGAGAAGCAGACATGACAATAAGAAAACAGTATCTAAATTTCACATAAGATGAAGTCACACAGAGTACAGAATCAACCTGAAGAGGCAAGTTATTAGTCCTGTTTTAACCAATATTCTTTTTTCTTGAAGTCTTTCCAAGTAGTGATATTTATTCTATTCTCCAGTACTCCTCAGAAAGCCTTCTTTCTTTAAAAAGAGAGGAGGGGGATTACTGACTGTCTCACTTTTAGTCCTTCCTCACACTCCCACACAGAGAACTTTTTTTCCTTAAGGACACTTCACAAGTACTTCATTATGTCAGATTCCCTTTCCTCAGTGTATATATAAACCAGCTACTCGCCATTTTTAACTCATTCAAGCTGTAGCCAAGCATCTTGCCATAGAAATTTAAAACTAGATATATTGCTGTTAAAAGAGAAAAATCTCTGAATGCATAGGTTATAATAATATGCTTAAGCAAGCAAACACCTGAAAATGCCAAATGTAATTTATTACCTATGTCACTTGCAAATATCTAGTGAGCCCACATAAGATATATTTGGTGTTTGGTGGCTTGTTACATTTCCTTCTAATGAAGGAAAAATGGAAGCACCTGTATCTTCTAGAACCAGCACATACCAATAAGCAAACTGAAAACCTTAATTATTCAAACCTGTCTAGTTCACTATTAATCAAGCATGCACAACATTAAAACATCCCACATTCAACCAGCTGGTGTTTTAGTGAGATCATATTCATATTAAAGCTGATATGCTACCACACTCAGATGGGGAAGGAAAAAAAATAAAAGTACAGCCACATGCATGCCTAATTTTCACACTTAATGCTGTCAATAAAGTCCTTCAAAACACTCAAAAAGGAAAACCCTAACTCTTAATACAACCTGGCACTGTGATTTGCAAAGTAAACATAACAGCATCTAAAGCTGTAACAGCTTAATACTAGTTCAGGAATGACCAAACAATACTGAGCCATGCACAATTAGTATCCAAGAAGGAAGACTTATCAGCAGCACAGCTTCCAGGCTGCCAATCTATGCCACTCAGCTTCACCTCAGAAAAGATACAAGGTAAGAAACAGCATTACTTATGCCTCTCATACACCAGTGCAGCTGTGCTGCCTGGTACACAAGGCACAAAAAGTCTTAACTGCATTCAGCCCTTATCTCCCCACTACAGCAGTAGGAGATGATTAACAATCCAGCACCTTTTAACAACTTGCTTCAGCATTCCCTTCCAAGGTCACAATTTACCCCTGAGAACACAGATTTAGCCCCCCCCAAAAAATAACCAACCCTGTTACCATCAGGTGCTGTGATCTAACAGAAAATATTACTGAAATTCCCCAAGCAAACAGATTCAGCCCAGCTGACAGCAAGTGTAGGTCTGAATGACATATTAAAAAGCAATCAGGCTGATTACATTATGCATCAAAACACGGTTAAGTGGCACAGTTTTGCTGCAACATTAAAAGAACATCTGATCTGCCTCTGAAGAAATACGGTTTAATTGTCCAGATACAGGCAAGGGAAAAAAATAAAAGGAAAAACTGGAACAAAAGAAATAGAAGAAACAGTTTTTCTTCAGTAGTTTGCGGATTATAAGGCTAAGGCTTCTCATGCCAAGTGAAAGCCTTATAGAAGCAAAGGACAAATTTAGTGACCTTGCCTTAGGCAGATGGAACAAACTGTAATATTACAAAGTTCTCCTATTCCTTTTGGGGTTTTTTGTTTGTTTTCTTAGGTGCAAGCTATTCCTGCCACTCCCTTCTCACCAGGTGTAGGTTCACTTCTAAAGCTCCTAGTAAACCACCTCTCGTCTCAAGCACTGCCCTTCTGCTGTTACAGGCCAGCTACTCTCCAAGTTTCTATACTAAGAGCCCAAAACAAGAACAAAAGCTTCTGTCTGAAGAAGAAACATTCATCAGGTCAAGAGAAGAGGAATCCAGCAGAGATGAGCAACAGCAGAGAAAGAAGTCTGTCTGCAGATCTTGTTCAACAAAAAACATTTTTTCTTAACATGTCATTCTATGAAGCAGCAAAGAGTTCCATTGTAGATGTGCTACATTTCTGCTACAGCAAAAAATACATACATGCACATTCCCCCATAGCAACTACAAACTCTGGGTGGTGACTGACTTCTACAGGAATAATTTTGCTACAGAAAAGGAAGGAGAAGCTTACAAAGAAATCATGCTCCCAGAACTTTGTCTGTCTTTAGAAATGCAAAGGCTGCACTCAACCCAAATAAGATTTTGAGCCCTGTTAAGTTCAACAAAGAAGCACCCAACAAAGAAGCATCTAATGGAGATAACAGCCAAGCACCACGAAGACATCTTGAGTTCCTCAGCAATAGTGACAATACCCACAATGGGCCATAGAAGACCTTAGCTTTTGCTTACCCAATTTGACAACACTGTGTAGTGATTTCCAGCAGGAGCTCTCCTACTATTTCTAACAGAAAACTTTCTACTTCAAGTTTCCTACAAGTTTTGGATGCTTGACTAAGGGAGACAGTATTAGCTGGAGTCAAAATAGCTGCAGAGACATACACATTACATGTTTTACACACTTCTCTATGCCTTTGCTTTAGTACTTTTAACTTGGTATGGCTTTTTCTTTGAAGACCTAGAGAAACTTAAATTGTGATATTGTGAATGCTAAATTTATGCTTGGATTCAACACAGGGTAAAGATCAATCAGCAATATAAAAGCATGTTTTGTTGGACCACCACAAGTCCACCTGGGAACCTCACAAAGATCCAGAACCATACTTCTGAATCTCCACTATTGTAGCACAGGGGATAAGTGAAGTGGTTCTCATGTGATTTGCAGCCACATGTTAAACAGTACATCAGTCATGGCATCTGGACCAACAAACATTCAGTAGTTCACAGCCTACTTTTAGAACAAAGTTGTTGGTGGGGTTTTTGCCCATTTTTAACCCAAAAGGGGTTTGCTGATTCCACTGATGAAGAGTGATGCCACAAGGCAACTCCCAAAACCAAGGGCACTCTCTCATAAGCACTGCCAATTCCAAAACGCAGATTTTCCACAGGCAGCCAAGAAGATACAAGAGAAACAAAACAGATGGAACTATTAATGCAAGACTTTTCTCCCAACATAATGTTACCAGTCTGTGGGTTCTATACACAGCCTTACATCACATCTGTGGAATAAAAGGCAAAAATATAGTTTTCCAAGAGAAAAAAAGAAAAGATTGTCCCACAAAGCTCTCTGCAGACAGCAGAGGAGTGGATGTCTCCTCTTCATACACAGCAAGAAAAAGACTACCAAAGAAGCGGTTAAGTCAGCCAGCATGCCAACAGGAAAGGTTTCACATTTCAGCATTGCAAAAAAAACCAAACACAACAAAAAAGGAAATTCTGCTTCCATGCATCAGGCCTGAGCAGGAATATTCACTAATGAAGGCTTCTGAGTCAAGCAATAGTTTTAACAGAAAAGTTCTTCCAAGTTAGTTTTTGAGTTATTCAGTTAAAAGTCTTTGCATTTTATATCACAACCCAACTAACAAAAAATCCTTCCAAAACCCCACTCCTCTCTTCATGACAAAAGTTCACAAATTTGCAATTCTAGCCCTGTCCTGTATTAACAATTCACTGCTCTGTCACCAAGTTGTACTTCGCAATCAGCCTTTAATGTATTTGTAGCAAGAACCGTCTATAAAATCCTAAACTGCCAAGACTTGCTCTGATGCTCCTACTCCCATGAAAGACTCCAGTGCAGCTTGAAGAAAGAGACACAGGAAAGGGCACCTCTGCCAGGAGTCCAGGTATTTTTCTGCTACAGCTACAGAGGTATCTATTGATTTATATTGAAAGATTCACAACATGTCAGTAAGTCTGAAGGGGAATCAATAGTTATCTGTCTCATTTCATTCTTCCCTCATGAATTAAGGAAAAGGAACAACTATTAATCAGGGATCAGACTACTGGTATACTACTGCAAGACAATGGATCATGTAACGTAACTTTTAATGTATACAGTGGTAAGAAACCGTCCAGAGCACAACACAGAGTTTTAAAAAATACACAGTTTCTCTAAGTGCAATACTTTAAATTTTATTCCTGTAAACAGTTCTTTCTGCAAAGGTTTGTCAATAGCAAAATGGATTTCTGAACACAAGCAGAAAAAGCTGTAGACAAATCTAAAGACTAAGGAAAAGAGCAATTGTTTTCCAGGATTTCTAATTATTTTTTACATGATAGTATGAAATTTAAAGATGAAAAATTTTAAATACCAAAGCTATCTGGAAGCAAAGCTCTTAGGAAACAACATGACAAAGGAAGTGTATTTATAGGTCTACAAACAGGGAGGGGGGGAGTCACTGAAGCAGCTGCATGATCCTTGCACAGCAGAAAAACACAATTTAAAAAAAAGGAGGAAAAGACAGACAAGGAAGAAAGTAAAGTAGTTTAAAACAAAGGCTCCAATACTTCACTTTTTCCTGTCTCAGGTTATCATGAAACTCTTGGGGTTTTTTTAACTTTAAAACTAGTGCCTTTTCCCCCCACACCTGATCCAGTTTTCATAAGTGCCTTTCCCAGTTTTCATAATTAAACCCATTAAATAAATAATTATATGGCTGTGACGCATGTTGCTATGGCAAGGATTGCGATAGCAAAGATTCAAGCTTTTATGACTTTACTACAAGGTCACATAAAAGCCTGTGGACAAGAAAAATATGTGGCGAAAAAGGTTACTTCTATTAACATCAACTGCAAGGAACGACGCTAAGATTACAGACACATCCGCAGTCTGATGAGTGGTCTGAAGTGTTTCATTTTTCACTCCAGTCTCTGCAACAAGTCACAGAAGGAAGAGAAATGTGACCACTGCCTATCTCATCCTTCTGGTTTTGTCTGAAAGGTGCATTAGCACAACCCTCACACAGTGCAAGAGGCCCCAGGGCCAAACACATTTAGTTGCCCGCTAACCCAGTTGAACACTCTTTTGCCTTTCAAAGTATCCATAAAAATACTACAAGACTGTGATCTTTAAAGAGCATGCATTCGTCACCAGCTACCTTTAAAGTGGTGCTCAAGGAAGATAAACACCACAGCCTGCCTTCCCCTAGGAAGAAGCACATCTTCCATGGCTGCCTTTCCCATCAGCAAAGGGCAAATCCTGCCCAGGTGGGACAGACACAAAATACAGAAGCAAAGCAGTACTGCCAGCCCAAAGCAGGCAAGCAGGCACACCCAAGGGGCTCTGGACATCTGGCTGCACTTGGTAGCTGTGCCGTGGTCTCCTCAGAAGGTCATATCCAGTGTAAGACAAGACTTCACCAAGGCCTTAGCTAGGGAATGAAGGAGGAATACGGAGCAGCCTTCAGCCCTACGGGAGAAATGCTTTAGGGAGAAGAAAACCTGCCCTCAGATTGCAAACCAAATTTCCCCAAAAGCAGTTAGAAACCTGCATTCTTCACCATCACTGAAGGCCATGACTGCTGGCCAGGCATCGTCCCTTTGTGTGAACACCACCACCATGCCTCAGAGATGCACAAACACTAGTTTCATGTGAAAAGCGTAAGCAATCTAAAACAAGGTGCCTCTAATTTGTTACTATTTTAATCAGTAAACCTTGCCCTAAAAATATTTGCGTGGGGGAGGAGGGGGGAAGGAGGATTTAGCAGGGTGTCAACCGAAAACTTCTAATCAAATACATACATGTATTTGAAGGCAAATAAACCACTTTGAAGCTGCTCCATGGTGAAGTCTACAACTTAGCATAGAGGACAAGGCAAGCAGACTTTCACACTGAGAGAAGAGGTGGGAGATTCAAAATTAGAGATGAAGAAAGCACACACTTGTACTGAACTTTCAAAACAAGTTATTCCAGTTTAACATTTTTCTTCTCTTCCTGAACTGACGTAGCATAAGTAAGAACCAATGAACTAATGAAATGCAAAGCTTATCCTGAAGCTTGAAAGTATTATAATTGTGCTGTGCTTTGCTAATTTTAGAAGAAGAATGACTATACTATAATAAGTCAAATGTAAATATACAAGGCCATCCCATCACCCATAGTACATTTAGCCCACATTATTCAATTCTTCTCCACGTCTTCTCAATGTAAGGCACTAAGAGCAAGAAACTCCTTCATTCATGTCCAGTTTGCTAAACAAACCTATTCTAACTCCTGAGAAAAGTTTACGAGAGACAATCTCCTTTACTTCAAGGCTGACCTTCTGCCTGTAGCGTTCTCCACCCAAGACACATAGAAATGTCACAGTGCAATAAAGTAGCGTGAAGTCCAGTGTCTTCACAGTGCTCCAAGCTCTTTGTTGGTTCCACCCTCACCTCCAGATCCCAGGGGAAAGCTAAATTTTCATATCATAATACCCACAGAGTGGGCTAATATCAGTGTACTCTGAAGGCGGGTTTCTTACATGACACTCAATTGGATTGAAAATAGAAATAACAAAAAAAAACCCCCAAAAAACCCCAAAAAACATAGCTACTGGAAGTCCCTTCTAGCTCCTATTTCCAGATAAAAATCACTATTGGTCATGGCCTCCCCTGTTATAAAAGCCAGCATTTTGCACAAACCTTCTTTCAATAACACAGATTAAGCAGGTTGGATTACCACATGGAAAAACTGAGATACAAGCCACAAGGTAAGATATACATGAGTATATGTTTACTACCTCTGCTTTAAGTTACCCTGAAAAACTCTGGACAATGTAGCCTAAGGAAACCATGACATGCATATTAGGAAGGCTATCAAAATAGAAAAAAAAAAAAAAAAAATCAGGAAACACCAAGATTATGAAGCTTTATTTTCTCCCAACCTTTTGGGAGAGCGGAGAGAGCAGGAGATAAAAAAATAATCTAGAAATACTTTGTTTCAGTGCAGCTGCATTTTTAGCTGTACAAAGAAATTCTGTTATTGTTTTCATGCTAAAATTAAAATACCGAGTTTTTTTTTTTACTGGGACAGAAGTTAAGAGTTATAAATTTCTATTTTACCAAAACAGTTTTCTACAAAGGTCATTAAATCAAAAGGTTATAATGAAATATTTCAACTCATCAGGTTCTTAGAGACACACAGATGATACATGCTAATGTTCAAACTGGACAATGAAAAGCAATTGTAAGCACAAAAAAACCAAACCCAAAACTCTTACAACAGACCATATTTCATAGCTGAAGCAGTTCTCATGAACAAAACTGGCAAAAATAAAAAATACATTAACTGCAGAAGTTGGATCAAACCCAGGCTTATTTCACATTTTCTGTTTAACAGAGTATGGATCAACTTACAGTAGCCCTAATTAACTGGCTGACTTGAAAAATTCTTTGCTAAGTTTCGCTCAGTATTAACTCATTAAGCTTAGTCCAAGGGGGAAAGAAAAAAACCCTGTAACTGGAACGGTTTCCCTTAGCATTGTAAGTGTTGCGCTGAATGACTATTCCATTCTTTTCACAGTACATCTCAGAGAAAGAAGATGTTCATAGTATATATTATGTAAATACATATTATATGAAATACCAAAAATATTCCCATTATGAACTCCAAAAGTTCACCAAAGACCAAGAAGGCAGTGAGCTTGGATAAAAAGGGAAAAAAACACCTTGCTTGATAGAAGCTGTCCATCAATACATTTTCTAGTCATTTCAGAACAAGCCTGCAGGCCATCAATAAGAAAATCTTCAACTTCCATTTACCCTCCTAAAATTTCCCCCTGCCTTTGATTTATTTTTTGAATACATAAGGATGATTACGATATTTTTTGAATACATCTGATTTCCACAATGTGCAAAGAAGTGATATCACCATTACGAGGCGTGTCTCAAAAGCACATAGATTTTGTATGCAATTTATGTGTCACACCACAGGGACATATTTTGTTAATGCTATGTAAGATATTACAGTATGTTCACTTAGCTCTGCAGACTTGAACCACACTCACCTAACAAGACAGGCAAGTTTGGCTTATACAATACGTAAACAAGCCTTAGAGCAAACATGCAGTAGAACAAGTTGAAACATTGGTTACATTAGTTAAGCCTCATTAGACTGAGTAGCCTCTTCATTTCCAGTTATTCCCATTAAGAACACTGCAGGTTAGCAAGATCACAAAATAATAAGTCATCACCTTTTCCATCAACCCTGCTCCAGGAACACTTTGCACAGAGAAACGCAGCAGGACAATTGAAAGAGAGCATAAACAGCTCTGGATCACTTCTAGTTTACTTGCACATCTACATACAAACAGCTCTATTTTCCCTAATCACATCCATTGCAAAACTCAGACATACAGACTGATCAGTTTTAACTCTATCAGCAGCAGCCCCTGGTACCCTGAACCACATCAGTACATACAGGACCCTGGTGAGGTGGCTGACACAGCTACTTCTTGGATGTCAAAAGGCTTAGATTAGATTATGGTATTCGGGATAAAGAGATTCCCTCCTGCGCACAGTAGTTATTTCTGGTTTGCTACACATCATTTTTAGAGCATCTTTAAAAACCAGTGAAAAAAAAAAAGCAGAACCCCCCCAGCACCTGTATCACGACTGTAAAACTATCTGCCAGCTCCAAATCCCTTCAGAACTGCCTGACACAGGCTGGGAGAACAGTACTCAACAGAGGCTCAGTCCAGGGAGACAAGACTGATGTTGTAGGAAGCCCTCAAAGACACCAAAGCTTTTCACCCTGTTCAGATGAGGGAATGTATGTGCTGAATTCTGCTGGCTTCAGCTTTTTTGGTGGGGTTTGGGTTTTTTGTTGCTCTTGTTGGGATTTTTTTTTTTTTTTTTTTAGGGGGGGAAGAGGGCAGTTTTTTGTTTTCTTTCTTTAAAAAATATATGAATTTATTATTAGAGTAGTGAGATCATCAAACAAAAGAAAATTCAGCTTTATAGCTAAACCGGCATTCTTTCAGGGGTCAACTTTCATATTTGTGTTTGCTTTTATGTCTCCATGGAATTTGAATCATGTATGCTATTTGGGGCTTTACTGAAGGATGACCACTAAGAAACTTTACAGCTGATACAGAAGACTGCAGCTTATCTTGGCAGCACTCCTAACAGAGCACAGATAACTCCCATGCTCTTCAGCCTGTATTCTGTCAATTGTTTCTATGCACAAATTCAAGCCATTTTGGTCTTGGTGGATCTCCATATAGGCAAAATCATAGCTAAAAAAGAATCTCTCTTTCTATCCTGATTAGACTAAAACAGAGCAATTATGTTTAAAGTCTGCTACATGCTTTCCAAACAGAGATACAGATGGGACCATTTTTCAGTATACTCTCCTGAAACATGAAACTCTCCTGAAAACGTCATCCACAGTTCCTTCCCTTGGTAATGTATAATCTCAGAGAGATTGTAGACAGAAGAAAAATGAGAAAAGTTATGATGGCTTTTTTGTTCTATAAGGTGTATGTTTATTTAGCACAGGGGCGGGTTATTGGGGGGGGAGGGAATGATAATTGTGATTTCTAAACTTGACAAATAATAACGTAAAAAAATAACATGCTCAGATTAACAAGTATATTCATACTAACATACTCCTTCCAAAACCAAACCTTACTCATCTAGATACATGAGCATTTCACAGAAATATGCAAGTGAACAGAATAATCTTGAAATCCTTGGTACATATAACAGAAGAACTTAGCCTTAATTAGGAATTGAATGAAAAAATACTCAAGGTCTTTATAGTTCAGAAAACAGTTTGATTGGTTCACCCCAAACTTAGCACAGAGTACAAAACCAAAGAGAAAAATCTGTTACAGCAGACAGGAAAAATAATAATATATACAGTACAATTATGAAAGACTTTAAACACGACTTCAAGTAGTCTGAATTTCATTAATTTTAGAAGCAAACAGTTGTTGCATTTAGAGATATACAATATGGCTTGTGAGCCTGAAAAGCAAAACAAACCATGACACCAGCTATACTTGTTTCTGTCTGTAAAAAGTCTACATGGTGAACTTGGGCCATGTCATCCACATGTTACTGGAGTAGGCAACTCTAGCGGTCACAAGACTTAATTGTGTGGAAAATGTTGCTATATTTTAAAGGAACAGAGAACGCGAACTGCAAAGACAATTTACAAGAAGCCAGAAGATAAACTTTATTTAGCAGCAAAACATTAATGATAGCAGCATACAGAAGACAAGTCAGAGAAGAGGCATATAGGAGCACAGAGACTGAAGCATACACTATTAATGTAAAGCTGACACAATGAGCATGGGAAGTCATCCATGGACAAGTCAATGGCAAAAAAAAAAAATCCAAAAAAGAGCAAAGATGATGATACAAGCTAACACAGAAGCTGCAGAGAAAGTGAGACCACAAGGAAAAGAACAAAAAAAGTGTGTGTCTGGGGATATATAAAAAAAAAAAAAAAAAAAAAAAATATCAACTAAACAACAATACTGCCTTTCAGTAGAGACATGAATCGAGCTCCCAGACTAGCCAGGTATAGTGTCACAAGGCTAAATACAAGAGCTCAAGCAAGGAGTAATTGATCATTTCTGAACAAAAATGAAAGGGGGAAAAATATAAACACTGAACAAACTATTGACACAAGAATCAGCTCAGAAAAAGTCACTTTTAGGACTCTGTAGACATCTGTAAGTCATGAGGGAAGACTGAACCAGGCAGAAGCCAAGGCTTCCCAAACATGGAGATGTACCAGTAGATAGTTTTCTGGGAAGGCTCTTGAGTCTGAATTTTGCTTCCACTTCCCCTTTACAGATCACCTTCTGGGCATACTGCAAGGTTTATTTATTTACCCAGGTTTTTACCTGAAGGATGGCTGGGAAGATTTTCCTACTAGGAAGGCACAAAGAGATCTTTTGTTGGCACATCACTAATTCCTAAACTGTACAAATTGTTTTAATTACTACAGACATACCAAGAGATTTCCTTAAAAGCTGAAAAATATTCTAAATATAATAAAGCACAATGTATATATACCTTTTTTGAATATTGAGGTTTTAACACACTCAATGGAAGTTCAACATGCTCTTTCAAATCATTTAATTAACAATAGTCAAATTTTTAATCCAGAACTGTAACAAATTTAGAGGACTCTCTCACGTTGTCTTTTTATGTTACGACAATACATGACTAAGAGCTAAGGTTCAAGCAGTATGTCCTTGTCATCACATACAATGACTACCTGAAACAAAGTTTCTGAATTATGCTACTGAAACCTTAAAGATTGGTTGGGTTGTGCCTAATCTTCAGGATACACCCTTGGGCAAACTTGGGTGAAATTATCCTTGTGAATCAAAAGCTACAATCCTGCACACGTCTTCATCTGGGGACCTTTTTCCACAGAAAATAAAGACTTGCTTCAATGCTAATAGGGAATAACTGCAGTTTAGTGGAACTACATTTAGTGCCTTCCATGAACTTTCTTCCCATCAATATCTTTTTACTTATGTACCCAGCAGCTTAGGAAGTTGTCAAAAAAAAGTAATCAGTGTGGGCCTCTGCACTTCTTCATGAAAAGGCAAGATTAACACATTGAGTCAACAACTTCTATTTTGAAATAGTTTAACTCTCCAAGGAGATGACTGCTTTCCCTAAATGATGCAAACGTGTCTGCTGTTGTCTGGGCCAATTCAGAGGCTTGTTATTCACTACTTGGTTGATTTCAAAATCAGACTACCCCTTCAGAAAGTTGCAGAGACTATGACATCACATTCATGATAATTTATTGCACAATTACAGTGGCTACATCCCTGGATTTTATTTTGTGGGAAAGCGCACTTCTTCTACAGTCTCAATGATCTCCTTGGCTTATGCCTGCTTGCAGAGTTACAAGTTTTGGTATAAAGCTTAGCATGATTTTTTTTTCCTAACTTTAGAAAGGTGTTTTATAGCAACTTAAGGCTGTGTAATTCAATTGCCTAGAGAAATATTAACACTTTAAATAGAGACTTAATGGAATTTCATAAGCAACTCACAGAAGCACTGCTTAACTATTTGCTAAAAAAAAAAAAAAAACCAAAAAAAAACCAAAAAAAAACCCACCCTAACCATTCAACCATCCACCAGATTTGACTTTAGTACAACTCATGTCTTCTTAAAGAAACAAGAAGCCCAACATCCTTTGAGGAGGCACTGTCAAATAAATTGGCAATAATGCAATCATGGAAATACAATGCAAGAGTATAATCTAATAACCTCATGTTCAAATGAAAAGATTTGCACACCAGTGAGATACTGACTGGAACTGATAAAATAGTACTGTGGAACATTACAAGACAGCTTGAAGTAATGCAAACGATTGAAAACATGGGTTTCATTATGCTTTGGTCAGTCTTATCTTCATTCTAACCAAAATACTTCATATTACAGCTTAAATTGAAAGGCAATAGTAGACAAGTCCTGTAATACTATAATTACAGGATCCAACCCTTACATTTTTGCTTTTGATTCAGCAAAATTTTCACTACCCAGTATACAAAAGACACAAAGGTATTTCCTATTTTATTTAATATGGCATTTGAGTATGTACTATTTAGTTTCAAGAATTCTAAAATGCATGAAGTAAACTGATAATATTATTTCATATGGTTGTATCCATATACAACATGGTATAGCATTATTAAGACCATTTCAGACTAGAATATATTATAAATAGGACACTGTCTTCTATCACACTCTTTCTTCCCAATTCCCTAGCATTGTTCATTATTCACACTGCACACCCAAGAAAATTACTTTCATACTCCAAATACAGCAAACTCATTTCAAACCCAACCACAGGAATTAGTAACTCCTCCCACTGTTGTGGAAAGAAATGTAAATTCTTTCATTACACACAGGCGAACAGCATAAGTAGACAATGACAACAGAAAAGGTATCCAACACATACACAACTTCTAAGATGAGAAACGGGGTCCAGAATTTCTCAAACTTACCTTTTGGAGGAACTCCATCCTTTCCTTTACTGATCAGATGAGACCAAATAGCACAAGGGAAAACCCCATGCCCCCATGCATATGCAACCTCAGCCAGAAGAAACTGGAACACGAGACATTCCTATGGCATGTAACAGCAGGGGTTTTTTGCTTCAACTGCCTTTTCTGAAATTCATACTAAACCAGGCTAAAGCAATACTCTGTTGCTTAGTTCTACTGCCACAATGTGCTACATTACTATTTTTCCAATCATCTGTATGGAGAATGTGCTTCCCATGCTATATGCAACAAATTCAAAAATCAAGGTAAGTTGCAACTGCTGAAAAGAAAGTGCTCTCTCTCATTTACAAGTAAGTTCAATGAAGAAGTCAGTATAACATTCAGCCTGTTCTTGCCTCATCTAGTCTGTCCTAGATATATTTGACTTATACTCACATTGTTCCCATATTAGTAGGGGCAATAAGAGAAACCAAAGGAACCCAGGATGTACAGATTGATGGGAATGCACAAATGCAAAACTGCCAAAACAAGGACTGGATCTTTCTTCTGCTGTCTCCATTTACCAAGTCCATTTAATAGTTCCACATGTAGTTGCAGTGTAGCGTTCAGCACCTTCTGAGACTAATCTATTATAATTTAATACAAGTTTACCCCACAAAGGACAGAAACCAGTAGAAAGAGAATGCACTGGGAAAGGTGGGGATTCCCCATGGGTGTTAGCTGTGTCTTTCATGGATCACTCTGGAGTCAGTCAATTAAAAAAATAACATGAAGGATTATCAAAGCTTAGAAATAAAGCATAATAACAGCAAAACTGAGGATGACAAACTCACTTTGCAGCTTTTATAAATGTGGCCTAAGAGGTTCAGCAGACCACAGGTCCCAAAGTGCCCCGTATTATCTTCCTGCCTTGCAGTGAAAGAATACAAAAAATGAGCAAAGTCCTAACATTAGGCCAGACAGCGCTTATCACAAGTGACTGGTTAAATGGCAGACACTGTGTATCTCAGCACTACATACACGCAAGGCATGAAGGCGAGAAGCAACACCAGCATCAGGAAGACTGGAGGCAACCTAGCTGCTCCTGTTACCAGCTTTCAAAGCTCATAACCCACTGTTTATACTGTTTTTATCATCTACTACCACTCACCTGCTTGTCCTGATCAGCCAAGCAGCTGCATCAGTTCAGAAAATTGGAAAGACAAGGAAATCAGTTGGCCACAGAGGCATGTGGTAAACAGCTTATCCGACCGGTATACAAGTGAATTAGCTTCCCAAGCACGCTGCCAGAGGGACACCCCCCACACCACCACCTTCATAAATAAAATTTCAACCTTTGGAAAGGTGCCAGGAGTAAAATGTTTGTTTACTGCAGGCAGGAAGAGCTACCTATGATTCAGACATTAGGAAGTGACAGGAAAGACTAAATTATGCAATTTAAAAGTAGGAAAATAAACACGAAATAGTTGCAACGAGATGAAGGAGGAGGAGGAAAGAACACAAGACACAGAAGTTTTGGATCTTCTCTCTCACTTGTATGGGGCTAAAGCAATCATTGCAGCAGGACGCCCCCATAGGACTTCTTCACATTTTAACCCGCATCCTAGAGCCCCTAGCCAGGGACTTTCCTCTTTAGCACCAAGTAAGAAACATCTGTCCAGCTCGGTCTCCCAGTTGGAAAGGACAGATCACAGGATCCTTATTCCCTATTTTCATTAAGCAGAGATTTCAGTGAGAAGCACTCCGTCTGCCCCCTCTTTAAACAACAGCTACCAGAAGCAGAGGACTGAAACACAGACAGAAAGAAGGCTTTTTTGCAGCCAGCTGAGGGAAGTACGAACATACTTCAGCTCTGTTGGATGCTAGTTGCAGAGATTGATAGCAAAACCTCTTCCCGTAAGCAGAAAGCAAGAGAAGCACCCCGATGGGAATAGCGCTGCCTTCCCAGCAGTTGTTGGAAGCAATCGAGCATTTCAGCAGTGTTGCTTACAACTTTGCACCTCCCCTCCATAGTTTGTTAGATTGACTCTCAGCAGCACATCTCCAGCAAAAGTTTGAAGTTTCTTATATCACAGTAATATTCTGCATAATTAACATGCCCATTCCAAGGCTAAAACAGCAAACAAGATCTGAGTTGCAGTCAGTTACAGCTGCACTGCAAGAAAATGTCACCAAAAGAATGCTATCAAATTTATGTAATGATGATGGCACCTCCCTTATATAACCAGTAAAGATCACCCTATCACTCTCTTTACAAGTCAGATAATAAATTCCTTCTGTCTGGTTTGTTCTTTTTCCCTTTCCTGAAGCTGCAGAGATTCACAGATGAAACAGAGATGTCAGGTCAAGCAAAATGCAAACGAGTGCATATTAACTCAGCACTGAAGCACACACCACAG
The DNA here is from genome assembly GCA_025448015.1 of Bolborhynchus lineola. Classification (NCBI taxonomy): domain Eukaryota; kingdom Metazoa; phylum Chordata; class Aves; order Psittaciformes; family Psittacidae; genus Bolborhynchus; species Bolborhynchus lineola. The sequence goes on from JAOEHX010069793.1 coordinate 29,172, forward strand.
CAGAAAACTCTGTAGCTACTTGTCCTGGGACAAAATTACTCTGGAATTAAACCAGGGTTAAGTTTCCTAATTTATACTAATGTGTCACTTCAATGCTACTCTTCATTTTATATCCTCCCCCTACCTCATGTCTTCCTTCCCATCCCCAAAACTCCAGAAAGGAAAAAACAGGCTTTATCTTAGTAATGACTGACTCCTGAGTGTGTGTGTGTTCTGCCTGCCAACAAACCTCCAGTAGTGAAGAATGACTTGTTATTTTTCCATAGTCCTGAAAAGCTTATACAATTTAATTTCATTTGTGCACACAGACAACTGTGTTAGATAGGTCACAACTAAGAGCGTGACATGACCTCAGCTGTGAGCTTTAAGTGCAGTATTTCACACTGAGTAGCAAGTCATTAGACTGCAAAACTTATCCACATAGCATGATACAAATAATTTCAGCAATAATTCTGTAGAAACAGTAAATGGGAATGTATCAGAACACACAAGATTCGGGAACATACACTTCCTGTTGTATCTTTTACCTACTCTTGTGCTTCTTCAAGTTACCTCCCTTAGCAACAGGAAAGGATTTTGTAAAGAAAAAGTTCATCTAATGCCATCATGAGAACATCACCCAGTATAACCCATAACTGGAAGAAATTAGCATTTCTTTAATGAAGAGCACCAGAAAAAATCATGGAATTATCAAACAAGTGGTACATTCCAAGGGTTTTTTGTCAGCTTGTGCCTTTAAATCTCAATCAAGTCCACATATATCATTATTTTCTAGGAAATCAGAACTGCCAGATGGGATCACACCCATAGCCTACCTCTGACACTTCCAGAACATTAGCAGAACTAGGAAGAGACTAGATGACATAAGTAACACAAAAGAACCACTTACAACATGACATTTTAGAAGTCTCCTCTTATCACACCCCAGTCCTCCAAGCACTCACACTCACAGCTGGGGGATTCTCTTCAAGCCCTGTGGAATCTCCTGCATTCCTGACACGGACACCACATAGCAAAGTGCTCCACTGCCTCATCAGTCCTGGAAAACTCCAGCCTCTTCTATTTCAAACTGCACCCCATACCCTCCTCTCTTCCATCCTCCCCCCTTTTCTTTTTTCTTTTTTTTTTTTTTTTTTAAATAAATAAAACTATGCAAGGACAAATTCCCAATTCACCTCAAGCCCATGCATCACTTCAGTGTTTTCTCTCTTGGCTTCCTGACAAAAAGAACATAATGCCAATCCTTGCAATAACCACTAGGAGCACCAGATAAATTAGCCCTACCATCTCTTCCCTAATACACTCCTTATTTTCAGTGTGTGTTGGAAAGGGGCAGACTTCCTATATGTATTTTAACATGTATTTTAGAGAGGGGAAAAAAAAAGCAAAAAAAAAAAGCATGAATGTTTGCTAGATTCTGTATATGGATTTTGGAGTTCATCAAGATTAATGACTGCTCACATGTTCTACACTGAAAGTTTTAAAAAGCAGTCCTGAAGAATCAGTCCTCCCCTGCGCTAACCCAAAACCAGGTGCAGTTTCACTGCTACACCTGATCCTGCTTAAGAATCTACATGGAAATACAAATGTCAGAAAACTAAAAGCATGCATTAAGTGTGAATGGGAGCATTTGTCTAGCACATTATGTGATTCAGTGCAGTTATTCTTCATAGAAAGGGAAACTGACAAACTGACATTATTTTCAGAATTGCCTCCTTTTTTATAAAAGGGTATCATTCCATTTTGAATTTAAAATCCATTTTTTCATCTGATATCACATGTGCATTTACCCTTTTAAGAACTCTCCCAAATGGACTGTAATTCTTATGTGTTGATTGCATCAAAGGTCTATTTGAAGGCAAGGGTATTAACTGTGTTTGAATAGCTTCCTGTATTCCTATTTCATACCCCAAATCTAACCCTGTGAACTCCTACTGTCAACAATAAACACCTACAGAAGGTTTATTTTGTTTTAAAATCCCAAGCCCCACACAACATTGAAAAACAAACTGAATTCTATTTTTGGGTTGGTTTTCTTTTTTTTTTCCCCCCTTTTTATTTTGAGACAGAGATACTGAAGAGCCTGACAATAGTTGTAACCCCAGAGGGAGGAACATGCTGGCCTGCACCACTGAAACCCATCACATTCCTCCTGGGGTGGAGACAGGCTTACCCTCGAGGAAGACAGGCAGCAGATCTGCCATCACCCTGCCCCAAGGCTGGCTGTGCTGGAAAATGGGTGGGGAAGCAGATTTAGTATGTGACAGCCACTACCTCCACTGCCATGAAGGGTTTATCTGGCTCTGTTTTCACTTATAAAGCAGCAGGAGAATCCACATTAGAAGCCACATGTGACCAGCTAGCTGACTGGAAAACTCTTGTGTGGGAAACAGGCTAAGAGACAAGGTTGCT
>JAOEHX010069797.1:5909-38909 GCA_025448015.1 Bolborhynchus lineola
CCCCGAGTTTCGTTCGGATTCGTGTCACACGGCGGCGGGGCCCCGCGTTAATGCGAAGTGTCTGTCTCTCTGCAGATGGCTTTCCTGATACCGCGGTCCGCGCTGGGGATAATACCCGATGTGGCGATTTGCGCGCTTTGATTTCTTTCTCTCCACGTATACTCCCCTGCGCTCCATTTCAATGCGAGCGGGGAGGCCGGCCCAGTGAAAAGCTGCTTTTCAGATCTTCTGCTCTGCCTGGTGTTGAAGGGTGGAAGCTTTGTGCCTGGAGCCGTCCTTCCCATTCTTCTTGAGGAGTCGAGGGAGCTTTCTCTCTGACAATGATGAAAACCGAAGGCAAAGGGGAGAGGACTTTAAGAAGTGCTTCCCCACACCGAAATGCCTATAAATCCGATTTCCATGCTATCAAATGCTCTTTTGATGGCATAAACAATCCTGAAAATGCTTCCAACAAAACAGGTTTGCATCAGAAGCTGAGCACCTCTTCCAATGGAGGTGGAAATGACCCACACAGTCGAGGCAGAGCTGCCACTTACGGCAATAGAGTACACAAGATCAAAAGTATGTTTCTGCAAATGGGAGGCTCTTCTACACCCTCCTGTGAAAGCAGTCCACCTGCTGAGACCAAATTAATCAGCCGTGCCACAGCATCAGAGTATGGACCTCCAGGTAGCCCATCTTTCCTCATTGTCCAAAAAAATAATCTTCTTAACACAAGTACCAGCCCCTGCAGCAGCCCTGTGGATATGTTGTCTGTGCCTTCTGCTGCTGATAAGGTCATCCGCAGCAATGATGAATCAGACTTGGACAAAGTTGCCCTGGCAGAAAAGTTTTCAGAGACCAGGAAGCTATTTGAAAGAAATATAAAACAGCGGAGCTCGGTGGACAGATATTCTCCCAGCAAATGTGAAAGAAATGAGGATAAGAAAAGGCGCAGTTCGGCTTCTGATTGCAGCAGTGTGTTAGACCACAGTTTTAATACAGAAGCAAGTCCTCCAGTTGTACTGGAGAAAGTTGAAAATCAAGGTAATTATGAGTTGAAGCAGCAGCCTCCCAGTAGTGGTTCCAAATCCTCATTCCTGAATGCAGGGCCCATTTCTAGGAGGCTGGAAAGCTTTCTGGGTGACAGCGATTCTGACGAATCCAGGGAAATTCCCAGAAATGCTAGTCCTCCCAGTCAGGACCCTTTGAGAGGTCACCACAGTTTGGATTCATCTCCTTTTGCTGAAGGATGTCAGGAGAAGGCTGTGTCCACAAAAGTGCCTGTGATCCTCAGAGGCGAGCTGAGTGAGGTGCTTGGAAAAGACAAAAGAGAGCAGCTGGTACTTGAGAGAAGCCTGTGGGATATGGGCAGTGCATCTGGTCAGGAAGCTCAGTGGAGATCAGATGGTTTTCTCTCCAGGGTTAACCCCATGGAGGGGACTTGCGCAGAGCTGGTTACACAAGATGAAACCTCAGGGCATGAAAAAGATGGTTTGGAGAAAGATCACGTTGTTCAAGAGGATCAGCTGTTCAGATGTCATGTACAGGAAGGGAAGAGGAGTGACTACTCCTTGGAAGTGGTAGAAGAGTTTACAGAAGGTAGCGAGACCCATCAGGAAGAAGAAAGGGATGGGATGTCTGTGAGAGATTGTCCAGTTACACAAGTTCAGGATGTTCTAGAGCAGGAAGGAGGTACTGAAGAAGAGGAGCAAGTGGTGGAAAAACAAAGTGAGAACTTCAGTGCTTTTGGAATAGAGAATGTGGCTTTTGATGATGACAGGGGCACAGAGCCAGAAAACCAAGGGCCTGAAGGCAGAGAAAGTTTGGAGGGAGAGGAGGAGGAGTGTATGTATGACAGTGAGTATGAGGAGTTTCCTGGACTTTCTGAAGAGGAGGATCCTCAGCCAGACCGAAAAGTCAAGTTCTCAACAGCTCCCATCAAGGTAAGTATGTCTGAATTTTAAATTTTTTCTTTCTTCATAATTTTGCAGTCAGAATTACCCAGAAAATACATATTTTTGGTGTTCTTTTGGCATAGCTCTAAAAACCCTTTAAAAGTTTATGGCTTTTATTCAAAACTGGCTTATCCCACTCACAAAAGTCATGAATTAGTCACAAGTGATTTCTGAATCACAGCAGCTTCACAAGATAATGTAGCAAAACATGAATTTTTACTTGATGTTTTCAGGAATGCTAAACTTTTAGGAATAGATAAAAACACATGACCTTTAATACGTGCCTTAATTTATTTAAAATGAGGCATTGCATAGGAAGGATTTTGTCAGTTTTACTTTTTGTATAAAAATTGTAAAACCCAAACAAAACAGCAAAACCCCCATAGCAAACCTTCAGATTCAAGTTCAGACTTGTCAGAATTAACTGACCACATCTGATTCCTGTTATTAAAGGTTTTGGAATTCTTTCTAATAATAACCATATATATGTTGTTTGGAGTTTTTATCCTGGCTTGGTGAGCAAGCTGTAGGAGTGTTACCACTAGCATTTTGGAGTTAGGAAGTTGCAGAAGTTACAAAGGCAAAGAAGTTACAAAAAGGGCAAACCAGATAATGAGGAGTAGTGTAAGTTACATTGCTAACAAAAAGATTTAGGTGTCTGATCTTCCTTCATCAAAAATACGGATAAAATAGGTTGGTCCACAACTCAAACTGTATTAACCCATAGTCTTGTTGCAGACTTCAGTTATTCTAGTCCCTCTTGAAGTTTGGGAGGAGAACTGGGAGATGCAGAGCAGGACGGAATGGGAAACAGTGCAGGCTTTGTCAAGCACAATTCTTCTACTATTACATGAATGAAAAATATCATTTTTAATAAACAATTTTTACACTTTGTTCATATAGAGTCAGGGCTTGCTTTTAATGATCAGAGGGATGTAAAAATTCTGTTGACTCCTGTACTTCCTGCAGCGGAGAGCTGTGATTTCCCAGTTTGCTAACACATGCCAGTGCTGTACCCCAGAAAATGTGTTGGGTGTGTCAGAATGAGAGTTTTGTTGCATGTGGGTTTTTTATAGTCTCTCCATAGACAGGCTGACTTTATATGGCTTTCTTGTAGTTGATGCTGCTTTAGTGGTGACCTGGAGCACTGAAGGGGAGAGTGCCACTGTTGGAAACTGCATAATGAGTCTGATGAGGGCTGTGGGAGAGCCTGAGGGGCATCAGTCCATTTTCCCTTGCATTTGTGCACTGATTATCTGAGGCAAGTGCCATGTAGTCTACTGTAAGTGAATGTTTATTGACCCTGTTTGCTGGAGGCAGGGTTTTACTGATTATTGCTGAAATTCTACTGAACCACTGGCTGTAACAGACTTTTCCTGCCTTCTCTGTTACGTCTGTGCCAGATTTAATTGAAAGCGCTAGCAGAAATCTCTGTGGCAACTGTGGTGGAAGTTCTTGTGTAGATAAAACTTTTTTTTTTTTCTTTTTTTTTTTTTGATAACTAGCACTGTCCAATTACAGCTGTTTCTCTGAAAGCCACAGGGACCAACCTGTACCAGATTATCAGTTACACAACTGAGAAATGAATGGTTGGTAGCAACTGTTTCATTAAAAATAACATAGTTTTCCATTAAAAATAACATAGTTCTTGCCATAGTGCCACATTTGGATTGGCAGAATACACTGTACTTTATAGCAGTATGGTCAGTAAACTTTCTTTTTAAGGCCCTAAAATTGAAGCTTGTGATACTTGAGTTCCTTTAACCTTTTTCAGTGAAACTTGACCGTATCTTCCCTGTAATTGAGTATAGGGGTCTATTTCTGTATGTCATTTTCAATAGCTCTTCCCCCTTTGTTCCTCATGCCTAAGTAATGATTTCTTTCCCCTTGTCTGCCTTTTTGTTTCATAGTTCTCTGATACTTAGTGGGAATGAGTCCTAGTATATGGTTTTCAGCTTTTGTATGCTGTAAAATAAAGAATTCTCCAACTTTTTTTTCTACTTCCCCCAAATGTTTTTAGTAATGTACCTTTAATATCTCAGTAAATTTGTAGAAAATCCCACTTTCACCTCCCCAAAGGAAATCTCTCTTATTTGACCTTGTGCATAGATTTTAGTTTATCTTAAATTTGAAGAGGGAAAAAACTATCCAGAGTCACAGCAATAGATGTGACCCAGATGTGTTTTAGTAGTTTCTTTTTGTTTTCAGCATTATTTAGACTAAGAAGTTTGACTGAAATGTGAATGCTGTTTCACACATTCGGAGCCACTAGAGGAGACGGTCTGTGATTTTCCTCCTTTGACACTTCTGAGAGAGGCCAGGCTGGCCTTGGCATTCTTGCTGCTTTCCTTCTGCGCTTCTCTAGTGATGATGAAGAAACCATTTCTGGCTTTTGCAGTTGCTGTTTAGCAGGCGTCTGATGGAGTTGGAGAATTCAAAACATTTAGAAGGTGTTTGGGCAAGAAAAAGCATGTTTTCAGATCATCAGGATTCTGCAGTGGTGGAGGTCTGACCATTGTACTTGATATACCCAAAAGAGAAGTTGGATATGTATGTAAGCAATGGATATAACTTACAGGCACCCTAAAAAGAGTATTTATGCTGCAGCAACAAAGAGAACTTGATTGATACATCTGTTTTTAAAGTTTCTAGTCAGTTGTAAAATTATCAAGGCTTTTTGAGTGAAAGAAGAAGACTGTGAAGGTCCCAGGGGATGTGTATGGTAGCTAACAATGTTAGCACTACTTCTGACCCATGCTAGAGATCCATAATTGTTGACATCTGTAGCAGGGCTTAAGAACATAATTTGATAAGTTCAGGGAAGATGGGACATAATTACACAACTACTCCATTGCTTTGTGTTGCCCTGTGCATGTGAAAATCAGCATCAGTGAGACTTCTTAACATATAAATTTCAATTCTGTAGAACCTGGTGACAAGTTACATGTGGGAAGATTTCTTATTTGTTGCAGGTGACCAGACTCTTAAGTCCTGCTGCTGTTTGATCTCTGCAGACCTTAAGGAACATTATGCCTTGGTTGCTTGTTTTTCCTGCAGTAGTAAAGACAACAATACTGTGCAGTTATTAGCAGAGCTTCACTGACTGGGTTTGTGTTGTGGTACATGAGGTATTTATAGTCTCTTGTTGCCACATAGGAAGCCAGTAAGGAATGTAGAGCGCACTCAGCTGTCCAAGGTATGCGCAAAGGAACTGAACTTGTCTTTGTCTTGAAGTTTTCTGAATAAATTATGTAAACAATCAGCATTACAGACAGTGCAAATAATAGTCAGGTAACTGTGCTATCATCCCTTTATATTTCACTCTGCTTTTGTAATGTAGAGATTAAACTTGCTTTCAATTATATGATTAGCTTGGAAAGCTTTAATTAACATAAATGTAATGACTGAGTGCTGTTTGGCATTTGTAATTTTGAAACATTCCGTTGGGAAAGCAAATGCCTATTTCCAAACTGATTTCTTGAAATGCTTTTACCTCTGACTGCGTCAAACTTTGTCCTGGAAACCTTTATTAGCACTGTGACTAACTCTTGCAAAGATTTCTGATCCATAGAAATCCTGTAGCTCAAGTAAACTGAGAAGATAGTACAGGTGATATTTGCTTCCATAATTCTCTTTAATTAGCAGTGTTATCCAGTTCATGTTACATGGGAGTGTCAATTCCTGGCTCTTTGTGAATAATACTTTTAAGATGACTAAGTCAAGAGCACGGTTTAAAAAAATCCCAAGCCTTCATAAAGGCTTTACTTTTATATTTGTCACAGTTAAGCAGATGCTCAAACTTACTTCTTGGATAAGGAAACTGAAAGCGATTTTGAAACTTGTGTGTTGTTCTACCCAGACAAGTATCAGCTGCTTCTGGGAGAGCGTGAAAATCCTTCATAGAATTGCCATTCATCTTGCATTGGAATAGAACTGTTTTATGTATAGCTGGGGCACAAACAGTAATCTTGTTCAGGCTGGCATTCTCTTTAATCTTTCTAGTACAGAACTGCTTACTGTGGATGTTAATGAAGCAGTAAATGAAGATAACTTGAATTAGATTTCCTGTATAACAGCATTATCTGTAAATGCTTACCACTTCTAGGAGATGCAGGTTTTCTATGTCAGTGTGTAGTCTGCTGAACACTGTTAATGTTGCAGAGTGAGGCTTCAGCTTAATACAGCCTCTGATTTTTGAACTGTAACTTCCATACTTAAGGCATCGTACACAGAGAAGGATACAAAATACGCTAAAACTAGTAGAAGATACCAAAACCCTGAAGTTTCTTCAGTAATTAGATAATTGTTGACTGCGTAAGTGGTCAATTATTTGTTGGCCATTGGTCAGACACTTCAGTAAGATACTTCTGTATTGTAAGGAACAAGTATGTGACATGGATCTAGGGTGTTCTAGGAAAACAGAGATTTGAACTGAGAGTAGATTTTAAAAGAACTGGTTTGTAGGTGGGAAGTGAGGTAATTGGCTTTTTTTTTTCCTTGACACAAATAGTGTATTTTCATTGTGCTTTAGGATCTTTTGCAATGACAATTTGTGTGTTGCAATTCAGATTTTAATTGTTTTGAAGCTCTGTTTATCATTTGTATCAGCATTACAACATTGGTAATTTTACATCAAAATTTTTCTTCATATTTTTATCTTAAACTCTTCATAGTATTTTTCAGTGACTTTTCACAAAAAGTAACCCTGTTGTGTTCTGCTTGCATCTAAGAGTAAGGCATTTCCTGATGGCTAAACTTAACAGTAAGAAGAAAACATGAATATTAACAGGAGGAATGTTTCACACGTGTGTGAAAATTTTTTTAGTTGGAGTATTTTTGTTGGTTTCTTTTTTTGGTTTTGAGGAAAGATAATCTTTAAATTCTTACTTAAATTAAGAAATTAAATGTTTATTAAGCTTAAATGCGTTTAATTCTGTGTATAGATTTATCTGGTTTTAGAAAGTTCTATATCAAATATTTCTGATGTCTTTATGTTTTGATTGCATGACCTTTTTCATCTCCCCAGAAAGAAGCACTTTCAACTCAAGCTTGCTTTTGAATATTTTTTTTTTAATCATACATTTTCTGTTTTGATTTCTTAGGAAATATTTGATATGTAACATTCACAACAGTAGATTGATTTGGCATTTCAAGAATCTTTGGATGAGACTCCAGTGTATGGGGCTGCAGAGCAGAAATCTATACCAGAACAGGAAAAGCAAAGAATATCTTTTTATATCTTGACTTGCTGCTGGAGCAGATTAACTCTTTATGTTAATATCTCAATGTATTTCTAACTGAATTATTCCGTGGATGCAGTTATATGACATCCTAGCTGCCCTGTTTGATGTACTTGGTGATGCTACAGAACTACAGACAAGTAAGAGAACACTGAGGTTATGGATGTCAGTCAGATGAGGTGGCAGTAAGCATGGCAGGTTGTCATCACTTCTCTGTCCTCACTCCTTCTTCAGACCCTCTAGCTTCTAACTTCCTAGCAGTTTCACCCACATTTGACAGGAAGAGAGAGGTGGTTTTAAAGTTATTTTAAAAATACTGCTTGGTTTGGGAATAAATAGCACTTGTATCAGAGTTGCAGGTTGTGCCCTTTCTGATGGCAGGGCTGCAGCTTTAGTTTAAGTTACTTGTTCTTTTTTTACTTAATGTTAGCTGGGAACTATGCATATCCAGCCTGTACTCTGTTTTGCTTTGAGAATAGCTGTGGAGAATGGGAGAGGGGGTGAACAGGAGGCAGTTGAGGGTTTCATGGGAGATGTAGTCAGAAGAAACACTGAAGAGGTGATGAAGGTCAGCAAAGAGAAGCAATTTTGCAGGAGACAAGTTCATTGTCTCAGCAGTTAAGCTGCTGAAATACTCAGCATCTTTTTGGTGACGGTTGCCATTATTAGCAGCTGAGAATACTTAACCTAGACTGATAAAGAATGACCAGGCAGTAGCTGAAACTTGTTTGTTGTTTACCTTCTGACAGATGGAAAAAAACCATTATTCCTTTTCACATAATTCTAACATAACAGAAGGTGAATACTTAGGAGGCCATCAGTAAAATGTGTGCCTCTCTTATCTGACTAGACGTTTTGTAATCTTGATATCATGAAGGTGCAGTGTAGCAGAGTTTTTTGCAGGGTTCTTGCATTTTTATTGATTGGTGAAGTATTATTCCAAAAGGAAACATGCAAATTCTTTTGATGTATTTCTCAATCATTTACCACCATCACCTTCCAATTTGTGTCCTATTCATGATCCTCCTTTTCAGACCCAGAGTATTGATCATTGCTCGTGACAGTATTACTGGAGATTAGTTAATTCAGGTATGGCAGGGTTAGTTTGTTATTTCATCTGGCCTTTAGTAAACAGTCTGGTAGGCTATTTCTGTGTTCACTGTTACTCTTTTGAAGTTGTTTTTACCAATTTTCTTGCTATTCAGATTTGGTCAGGTCAAGAGTTTTGTTTTGGTGAATAGTAAATAAACTCATGTATCTAATCCTTCTGGATAGTCAAGCTTACAAGATTCCTTGGTTACAAGATAACTGTGAAGCTTACGAATGCTCGTAACTGAATCACTTTCTTTATATACAAAGCCTTGTTTTTTTTGGGTGCCCCCCTTCATGTGGTATTGTGAGTAGGTTTTGCCTCTTCTGGTCATATCCTATTTATTTGGTGGTTTTCCTTCTCTCTGTCAGTCAGAGAGCAATGCCACCTTATCTGGGATGGTGGTGGAGTACAACCATGTTACAGCAGAGCTCTGCTTCCACACAGAGAATGTGGATCATCTGTTAATTCCTGCTCTGAATGTTTGAAAAAGAAAAAAAAAAAAACAATAAATCAATGCACTGAATCTTTGTGGATACTTTTCTCTGTCTTCAGTATTTCTTTTACTTGGATTAAAAGCAAAATACCTGAGCGAGTTTCTCTTTCTGAAGGAGGTAGCATAACCCAACTGAAGCAGTTACCATGTTGTTTTTCTTGCTAACTCCAGTGCCTTTGTTACTGCAGTGAAGTGCAGAACTAGAGAATGTATTTTACTGGGTATGATGAGAATTAAGTAGAGAATAGTAATACTGGTAAAATCCTGGTAATTTGTGATGAAATTATCTGTATGAAATTGTCTGTATGGTAGATCTGAAGCAAGGTTGTCTTTTTATAAACTGACATGGTTGGGGTTTTTGATTGTCATGCCGGGCTACAAGATGAGCATGCAAGTGTGTGTGACCTGCCTGTCTGCCTGTTTGGTAACATGCTACTTTGAATGTAATGGCTTATATCATTAACCAGTTTAACAGTTACTAACCATTCTGAATACTCTTTGAAGAAGAGTCAAAGTGTGGGTTTGTTGTTTTTTGTTTGAGGGCTTTGCTTTTTCTTCTTTTAAAGCAAAATATTTCTGTTTGCTGGTTAAAGGATTTCATAGCATGAGTTGACTAAAATCAGATATAGTCACTTTCCCCTTAAAATATAACAGTAGTGGTAGTGAAATACTAACCATGTAGTTTTCAGAAACAGTGGGTAGCAGTAATGAGATGTCTACTTTAGCTGAAGAGGGAGGTTGTAAGAGTAAACTGTAAAGTGTACATTATACTTCAGTCCTACTTCAGTGCTACTCTCTCAAATGATTATTTGTGTTTGCCTGGGCACTTCACACTTTGCCAGACATGTCAATGTGAAAAGATGAAACTGTTCACTAATAGTTAATATTACCTGAGCCACGACTTGTGTTTTGAATGCTTGGCTTTACTGAGTGTCACTGAACTTGTGTGCTAAAGTGAGAATCGTGTTTCAGGAGAAATGTGAACCGACTGGTATAGTCATCGCTAGGTGCGGTGTGCAGGTGTTGGTAACACTCAAGTGCCTCTCTCAACTGTGAAGTGTTACTTTAAATTGCCTATGCAGGTGCTGTGAGGCTTTCCAGCAAACGCTGCCGTATGACTTGAGACATTTAAGCAATGTTGATGTTGCTCCCCTTCCAGTTAGCTGGGAGCCTTTCTGGGCAGTTACTGGCTTCCTCATACGTAAGTTTAGTTACTTTTGTAGTGTTCTGCTTTTGATCAGGCACCAACTAATCTGTCTGCTAGAAAATAATATGGGAGTGGAGGTCTTTGGGCTGTATTTTATGGCTCCGTAGCAATTTCATGCAAACATGGTAAATTAGTGTTACTCTAACAAGATTAATTATTTCTCTGAAGATGACAGGGTTAAAGGAGGGGGAGTGTCTTACTGCTAAAACTAACATAGTTCTTAAGTAGAGCTTTTTAAGTGCTGCTAAGGTTTTGAATTAAACAAGGTCGTTCTTGCTCTTTTGTGATAATGCTGTTTTCTGTGATAGCAGTAAGATGATGGAGATTTGTAGTTCTGTATGGTACTGAGGAACTGAGTGGTAGGGGCTTTTAGACAGTAGGCTGTGTTGGCATTTTGAGGGGTGTTCTTGAGTGCTTACTTTGGTATTAGCATCTTCATGGAATGAGACAAATTGAGTTTTGCATTCAAATAGTGATAATTTTCCTGATGTGAAAAATGCAGTTTGTTCTGTCTCCAAATAAATATATTTATTGTGCAAGGACCAGGTATATATTTGAAAAATTCTGGTTATGTATCTTAATGATTTAAATGAAATAACCCTTAAAAATTCAGCCCTCTTTCAGAACTTTTTTTGATTGAAGTTATTTTTATTCATTCTGAAGAGGTCTTGAGTGTAAAATGACTTTTATTCCCTCCTCCCTTCTCCCCAGATAACAGGGTTTTCATCGGTTATTACCTTGACAGGATCCAGAAGTTACTAATGTTAGGTTAACCTTCTGGATATATAACCTCCTATATATGTAACCTTCTAACCAGGATATGTAACAAGTTACAGTAAAAGGCTTGTAAAATTCACCTGGTCGCCACAGTAAAATTTGTCTGGTTTCTCCTATGTTGAGATGATAACTTGTGTTTGCTAAAGCAACTTTTAAAAATATCACTTGCACACTAATAATTTTATAATCTTTTGCTAGCAGTAGCTTCTAAATAGTAAGATTAGAATGTCTTTTGTCCCTAACGCGTTCAGTGACTGAACCCTGTCAGACACAGCACAGGGATGAACTGTGTTTAGCTTTCTCATCAATCTTCCAGCCTGTGTAACTTGTGTTATTTATTATCCACATTTTAACTGTGTTTAGTGTTAGTTTTGCTACTTGGAAAGAGCAACTTGCCAAGCAGTTCTGTGTTTTCTATATTAGTATCAACAGTTTTACTGTTTCCATCTTATAAAAGATGGATATCATGTTGTGATTCCACAAGTACACAATAAAAATTTCTGTGTTTTGCCCTTGACTCTTTGGCCATAGTTTTCTTAGTGTGCTCTTGCTTTTCTTCTTGTTATTACAGTGCTTGGCTTCTGGTTATATATAAGTTTTTCCTCTATTTTTTGTAAATTCATGTTTTTCGTTGAAATTATTTCTCTGAAGATGACAGGGGTAAAGGAGGGGGAGTGTCTTACTGTTTTGAAATGGGTCTATCTTGTCTTAATCGTGAGGTTATGTTTTAAGAATATTATCTGAACACACTTGCCATCTGTTATCTTAAGAGGAAAGCATGAATTCTTTCTTTTAGTGGATTAGTCAGAATTGATTTCAGATAGGTTTTTCTTAAAAAGCTATTGTGCATAAATATTAGTAATCTTCATTTGCATATATATATATTTGTGCTACTGTTTTGTGAATAAGTTATAAACATCACTGGAATCTAGGCCACCACTAGCTTTAAATTCTGTGATCCTCTCCAGGCAGATGGTCAATTCCTATAGTCAATTTTGTGTCAAAATGGGTGAATTCCATGACACTCTCAAGTACAATGCTATTACTTCAAAGTTGGAAAAATATTCAGTAATTTTTAAGAATTCCAGATACATTTTAGTGCTGGCAACCTAGGACTTGCAGCATATGTGGTGCTGTTACAATGATGCAATTTTGCTTCCCTGGCGTTTCCAGCTCTTTAGAAAGGCTTGTGTAAGGAACTGGTGATCCCTTTGCTAACGTAATTCTTCAGTAGACCGTGACTACTTGCATGATCTTCCGCTTTGTGAGTTAGACCCCTGAGTTGTGAAAACTCAAGAAAATAAGCTGTTAGTGCCTCTAAAATGAACTGCTGCCAATCTCCCCATTTTGCTCATTCAGCTAGTGATCATTCATTTTTTAGTCATATTATTAACACTAGATCATATGTGTGCGTACAAATAAGCAGACTTGTTGGTTTTTTTTTTTGTAATGCTCCAGTATTTGATTTGTTCTCAAAACCTCAAATATCCTCATTAACAGGTTAGCATTTGTCCACTCATTAACTTCTTTTTTATTATTAGTTTAAAATTTGTCTTCTTATAACTTGATTATGTTTTGATTTTGGGGGTTGTTTTTTTGTGGGTTTTTTTGTTTTGTTTTGTTTTGTTCTGGTTTGGGTTTTTTTTTTGGTTGTGGTGGTGTTTGGTTTTTTTTTTTTTTTAATTTTATTTATTTTTTCTTTTTTATTGGGTTGGAAAGGAACCAAGATAGGCTGGTCTTGTTCCAAAGGGAGAATAGTGCCTTGTGAAACACTTCTGCTCCATATCCTATTTACTGATTTGGGGGTGGGGAGAGAGATTAAATTGAAAAACTTGTCTGTCTTTTCTTCTGACAGTGCTAGACAAAGGATACTTGAGACCATTTGGATGGTTTTCTGTGTCTATTTTGCAAATTCTTCTGTAAAGTTTAAGGAAGATGGGTACTGTAAGTGCAACCCTTGTCTTTCTGTGTCCAGCTGTGGCCCACTGGTGTCTGTGTGATAGTCAAAAGGAGTTTATTAGTTTATTTACCCTTAAGCAAGACTTAGGAAGAACAAGTTTTCACAAAGGTTCTTTTATTGGGGGAAACATAAGGCTTCCAAGAGTGGGTTTCTTCCTTCCCTTTCAGGCAAGTGGATTTAATCCTGCTTACTTACTGGACTGCTATATGGCCATGCCATATTTGTGGAGTAGCTATTTTGCAGAATATGGTGAAGAGTTTGTGAAACTGTCCTCCAGCTGTAGTCTAGAGGTGAAGGAGTAAGTTCCCCATGGGAAATACTGAGTTCTATTAGGTGCTTTTGGATAATCAGTTTCAATAACTGCTTTTCTGTGTCTGAGATTACTGCCATGCGGAGCTAACATCATATACTAGCAGATGTAAATTCACTGAGACAATGTTAAGTACAGTTAATTGCCTGATTTACATGGTGCAGTTACTTGTCTAGGTAGTTTTAGTGGGAAAATGCAAAAATTACATAAACATAGTAGGCCAACATACATTGACTTTGTGTCAGCACTGCATGTTCTTGATAGAGGGTAGCTGCTGCAGCTGCAGTCCATAACTGTGTTTTAATCTTACAGTGATGGTGAGTAAAACACTCAGTGACTTAAGCAGATAAACCTTGATTTTCAGCTAAATTGGGGGTTCTGCATTTTTTCTTTTGTCCTTTTTCACTAGCTTATGACTTTAAATACAATTAATAAACATTCTGCTAAATAAAATTCATGCTGTTACAAGTAACTCATTCTTCCATTCTAGATTTCTCTCTTAATTTGTGTTGTTTATCTTGTATTTTTAACAATTCAGAAATTCAGCTGGAGTGATTCCTAAAAATAGTGATGTGTGTAACAAGGCATTTCCTTTTCCTGGGAAGCTGCATGAGTCCCCTGCAGAATCAGAAAAACTGCATCTATTTGAAGCACTGCAATTGGCAGATGGTGTGGGGGGAGGAAAGAAGAGAGGAAGAAGGATTTGGGGGAATGTAATTCTAAAAAAAAACCCAAAAAAGTCACACTGTATCAAAGAGGAGATGACTGATTTCCTTGACTGATTTTTTTTTTTTTTTTTTTTTTTTAACTATTTGGTGCATTTACAATGCGCAAAGTATTTAAGAATTTGGTTTGAAATGTAAAATGTTACTTCTGTGCAAGTTGGAAACTGTCTTGACAGCAGCAGGATTTATTAAATATTTATTAAATTTATGATTGTTTAGAAAATTGGATCTTTAAAAATATCCCTTCAGTTTCCTTACTGATTTTCTTCCGATTGTATCATGTTTGGAAGGGGACGAGGAAGCACTAAAACCAGTTTTCTGTTACCTTTCTTAGGTTTTCAGTACTTACTCAAATGAAGACTATGATAGACGTAATGAAGAAGTTGATCCTGTGGCAGCCTCAGCTGAATATGAACTTGAGAAAAGAGTGGAAAAAATGGAAGTGTTTCCTGTGGAAATTGAAAAAGGTGCAAATCAAACTGCAATGTTTGCAAGAGATACTGTGCGCACAAAAGATAAAAACAATTTAAACTCTGTTTTCCCTGAATTTAGGTCTTGAATTTTTGCACGTGTGTTCAGGCTTTCATTTGTGGCTAATTGTGTTGAACTTAGTGAACATTAATTAGGCATCTACTAAATGCAAATTGTCATACTTAACTGAAGTTAAGAAGGCTACATTACTGAATGACAGATCTACACTGAACATATACAATTCATAGATCCTGCTCTCTCATGAAGCTTTGAATCTAATGGGCAGTCGTAACTACAGAACAAAAAGGCTTTAAATAGCATCTAGATTGAAAACATGTCTTTTAAGTGAATTTTCATATCTTTTGTGAGACTGGACTTGGAACACGTTGAAGCAGCTCACTGCTTATGTGGCTGATACTAGATTTTTTTTAATCCTTTAGGTGACAGTGGTCTGGGCATCAGTATTATTGGAATGGGAGTTGGTGCTGATCAGGGACTGGAAAAACTAGGTATTTTTGTAAAAACAATAACAGATGGTGGAGCTGCTCAGAGAGATGGACGGTGAGTTTAAAATTGAATTGATTATGCTTTTTACAACTTTTTAACAGAACACAGTTATTTTCATGGGATATGCTAAATACTGTGAATGTAAGTATAAAAGCTGAGTGTAGCCGAATAAATATTCTATTCCTGCTTTATGTCATAGGGTTTTTTTTAAACAGGGGTTTTATTTGATAGGGAATATTTTTGCAAAACAAGCATAAATCTGCTTAAACAATGTACAATGTGCCCGTGTATAAGTGCCACAAAATTATGTGGACAACCCCAAATCACCAATCACTATGTAAACAGTATAAAAAATAGAAAGACAAATAGTGTGTGAATTTTAATTGGTGATCTGCACAGAAGCTGAGGATTAAGAGATTTAAGCAGTTAATTTTTTGAGACTCATAATTTCTCGTTATAAATACTAGTGAGTTTTCAGTGAAACTTGTCAAAAAATTGTTAAGCCAAAATATTTTTGTTGAACTGACAGGTAAGAATTTGTTTATTTTGCAGAATTCGAGTAAATGATCAGATTGTTGAGGTTGATGGCATAAGTCTAGTAGGAGTGACTCAGTTCTTTGCAGCCACTGTACTAAAAAACACCAAAGGCACGGTGAGGTATGTATGTTTTCTATGAAATATTACTTTGTCATTTTTCATTAATGGAGAGTACAAAACTGTAATCTGAAAGTTTTACAAAGTCATGGTGAAGGCAACAGTAAGGCAAACTGTTTTCTTATGCGTATCTTAAGCTTTGTGCTGCAATAATTTATTTGTCTTCTGCAGGTTTCTGATTGGCAGAGAGAAGCCAGGAACTCAGAGTGAAGTAGCGCGCCTCATTAGTGAGACCTTAGAGCAGGAGAGATGCCTATATGAACAGCACTATGTTCATGATGATACAGAGCAGGTAAAGTATCATGCATACCTACATATTTTTAAAAGTACATCAGCACTACATGCGATAACTTCGGAAAATGGAGTAGATGTTTTTTGAATCACATTGAAGCAAAAAAACCCCATAAAGATAAACCAGGTAATTGGTTAAACCCAGAAATTACAAACTTCATACGTTATTATTACAAGGCACATGATAACCACTGCTTGCTATCCTGCGAATTTATTAACAATCCAAAAGGTGTTTTGAAGTATCAGCTCTGTGTGATTGCTTCATGCATGGCTTACTCAGCTCTCTTTTGTGGAACATTGATGAAGGTGTTTGCAAGTCATCTTCAAAGCTTATCCTAGGTATAAGAAACTAAAAAGGAATAGTAACGAGTTGAGAAAAGTTGTGCAACTGATCGGATTTCCTGTGTTCTTTTATTATTGCTGCTACCATAATGCAAAGTGTGTGTGTGTGTGTGTGTGTGTGTGTGTGTTACGATTTTCCCATTTTGTCAGGATGATGACTATGAAGATGATGACGATACATATGAGTCCCATTTACATGGAAAATCTGTAGAAGTTTTTGATCTTCCTGACAACGAAGATATTGGTTTACCCCTGGATATGGATTCAGCACAGTCTCTTCTTAAATTTAAAGAGGTGTGGTGGCCTTTTTTTAAATACTCTTTGTGATGTATCGGGGTGCATCTGTACCTTGTGAGATTTGGGTATAGTCTCCTACATGTCCCCCACATTGTGCTTTTGGGCTTGTTTCCCCAACATTGCTGTAAATCTCTGGTAAATGTCGCCTGAAATGTAGGTCTTCTGCAATTTTCTGTACATATTTAAATTATATTAAATGATCCTTTGATTTAAATAAAATTCAAAAAAAACCTTGAAAACAAGCGGTAGAACCCAACATCACTTCCTTCCTTGTTGTGATGTCTGAGCATTGCATTAAATAGATATGATGCTTCTCTTCTTTGCCCCACTGGACTTTGTATTTGCTGCATAGTAGAATGGCTCTAGCTATGGAGGGAGCATGGTGGGGCAGATATGCCCATTCTGAATGATCTTGAGTGATTGTTAGATGCTCTTCAGGAAGACAAGAAATATACATCTGATCTGTTGCTGTAGTCCCTGAGGTCTGCACTTTATTCTGTAGTTGGGCATTTTTTTTTTGATTGGAGGGTTTTTGCAGGTCATGCCTTCTGGGTTTTTTTACGGTGTACTTTTTGGAGGTAATGAGTTTGTAAACCCAATAGAGCGTTCCAGACTGTGAATCCCAACTTAATGTAGTGGAAAATTGGATTCCCTTTTCCCAAGGTTTTTATAAATGGGCACATTTGCTTTATTCAGGTCTGTGGAATTTAGGTGGGGATATAAGTGGTGTAATCTTTGACATTTAAGGATCTGGGCTTCTTTGGTAGGTGTAAATCCCTGTCATTTCACACTGGAGGGAAAAAATATACTGCAAAGAAACTTTTGTTAGATGACATTGTGCATACAAGAGCTTATTTTAGTAAAGGATCAATATTTTGGAGACATTAAGTCTGATCTCTTGATAACGTTGATGGTGTTGAGGAAGTTGACATTTAAGTCTATTGATCACTAGAGAACATTTACAGGTTTCATAGGTTGGGAAGCATAGCAGCAGGCTACAGCATCTTTTCATAATTGCTGTATTTACTTTGGATACAATTAAATTCTCAGCTAGAATCATTACTGTGCTGTTATTAACAATCTAAATGAAGGCTAGTCATGGATTCATTTGTTTTAATGTGTGTTTGATGCACTATGCTTTGTCACAAAACAAAGCAACAAAAAACCCCACAAACCAGAAACACAAAAAACAGCCCAACAAGAACACCCGCCCCAAGGTTACAGATAGAGAGGGAGATGTAAGGATTAACTAATAGTTGATGAGAAAAATGCTCTTTTGCACTTGCACTGTTTTCTTAAGAAATGTTAAGGATAATATTTACATTTGGCTTAGGTGTAGCCTTTATTTTGAATAATCCTGTAAAGATTCATGGGGTAAAATAAAAGGCTTAATTTTAGAACAAAGCCAGCATGTTTATTTGTAAGTGCTGATAAGTACAAATACTTAGTGCTGGTAAAATTTTACTTGATTCTGTGTACTGGTTGTCATCATGAGCACATTGCTGCCTTTTCATTGTCCTGGCACATAAAATATTATATTAACCTGCCCACTTTTCTTAATGTCTATACAGCAATGTAGGATTTTTAGCTGTAGGTGGTCATGAATTGATTTTTGTAGCAAATAGAATATACTGTGGAACTTTTTGGTTTTAATTTGAGTTCAGCTTTAATAAAAGCTCATGATCAGTTCTGTAATTGACAAATTAAGTTGACTTTCTTCCTCAAACCATTTTTATTGTAGTACAAGGAAATCATGGACAAATAATTAAAACTAGGATTTCAGATGCCATTTTGTGTGCGTCCATATGATTTGTTTGTTTGTTTTTCAGCTGCAATTGAAACATGCAGTAACAATAGCTGAAGTGAATCAGCTGAAGGAAAGAGTAAGTTTTCGGAGAATGTTATTACTGGGAGGGGGTAGAGGGTGTTGGTTTGGGTTTTCTTATTTCAACTTACAAAGTTTACCAAGAATAGGCTGAATGCAAAAGGCAGCAATCTGTTTAAGCCTCGGGCTCTATGTACTATGTGTTACGCTAGACAGGCATTTCGAAACTGAAAAGCTGTGCTCAAATTAAAAATAAAATAAAACCCAACAGCACCACCAAAAAAAACCCCAACAGAAAACACCCAACCCCAAAATCTCTCCTGTGCTATTATAACACGAATGCTTCAGCGTTACTCTTTAGAGTAGAACTGAATATAATGGAGTACTGTATGAAAAAAGCTCCATAACAAACACAGGAATGTTTTCAGTGGATAGAACTTGTCTTACTCAGTATAGACTTGGCACTTAACAGACAATGGTTTGTGGCCAACTTTCTGTTACCAGAAAGTTACCTTGTTTCCCTTTTTCCCCTTCTCAAATTTCTGACCTGCTTTGGGGAGAGAGTCTTTTCCAGCTTTTTTTTTTTTTTTTTTTTTTTTTTTCTCCTTTATGAGGATTGTTTCAACACTTCAGCTTTCTGTGGGAAGGGGTTTATTGTTCTTTTTGCTGCTTTTGCCACTGATGGAGATCTGTGCCTTTCTCTGGAAATATTTGTTGTAGGTGAGCTGATGCCTTTATTCTATTGCCCTTCAGTGTTGCCTTTCTGGGATACATGAGCCCTAGGACAAGTTGCAGTGCATGGCTGGGGTCAGGTAGCAAGTGAGGAAGGAACAGTGCTGCAGATTGTGATGATTTTGAATAACAGTGTCTATTTGGGGTTTTCTTGCATTCTGCAAATATTCTGAGTTCCAAGTGCAGAGAGGCAAGCAACCAAAACTTCTTTGTGTTCTTATGATAGTTCTGATTTTGATTTCTGACAGTGCTCCTTGTCCTTGCAGTATTCTTGAAATTTAGCCCATCTGGATTATTAAAAAACATTTAAAATGTTAGTGTTAGTGCAACTCATTCTACCATTTTTAATTCAGGAAATTCTTGGTCCTTTCAAGATCTGTTACACCAGCAGTAATCTTAACTGGCATTGAAAGCAGTGATTTTCTCTGTAAATGGTGTCCCCAAAGGATGTATGGATACCTTGTCTGCTCACTCCAAGGCCTGGAGAACTTTGCATGTTACTGTTTCCTTTTTATAATGTGGCTGCTGTCAAGCTGAAGGGACTGGTCCCTTTCTTTTGTCATGGTAATGTTTGGTGTGGAAGACCAAAGTCTTGAAGAGTACCAGGGAAGATCAGCTGGCCTCATTAGTTTTGTTCAAAAAAAACTGTTGGTAACAATGTAGTAGGACAGGGAGCTTGTCTTATACAGGTTAAGATCCTGTATCTCCAGTTCCCAGGTAACCAAAATAGGCCTCTGCAGAGGTAGAAAGAGGTACTGAGGTCTTGAATAAGTCAATACAAGCTAACAATAAAGGTCTTATTAATTTTATCTCTTTAAAAGGAAGCAATACTAATAAGGAAGCAGTAGAAAACACTTGGGTTTGAGTTCTAAACTTACTTGGATTAGCAACGGTTGGAAGAGTTGATAAGAGTTCTCTAAAAGTTCGGTGCCTTGTTTTAATATTACTGATAAGTATTTAATGGTTATTAGCTATTCTCTACTTGAATGTGTATAAACAACTCTTTTTTATTTCATCTTTTAGTTTAGATTAATTCCTTAAATATCAATTTTTTCAGTTAAAAGTTGTTGAAGCTGAAAAAAATGAATGGAAACTGAGTCGAGCCCAACTTCAGCAAAACTTAGATGAAAGCAAAGAGAAAATTAAAAAGTTAGAGACCTACTGGTTAGAGGCACAGAGCTTATGCAAAACAGTAAACGAGCATCTTAAAGAAACTCAAGAACAATGTGATGCCCTTGAAAAGAAATACAGCAAGGCCAAGAAACTGCTTAAAGATTATCAACAAAAGTAAGTACCCCCATATCCCAGGTTCTGTTTCTTGCTTGTGCATTTTGTATATTATGGGGGAAAACTGGCAGCAATACCTGGGGTTAGGGTTTGCTTAGCATACTTTCTTTGCATTTTGTCAGAAGGAGTGGGCTATAGATACTGAATTCTTACATACTTTAAGTCACCAGCCTCTGGAAAGGTTATTCAAAAATTTTGCTGCTGCTTTAATTCTAAGCTTAGGAAAAATGATTTACTATTTCAGTAACAAATTTTTAAAACAACTTAGTTGAGAAACTGTAATGCATCTGTATTTTTGGAAGGACTACTTGAAATTTGGCATGAGGTACTTGGCAATACCTTTTGCTGTTTGTGGAAAAACTCTCTAGGTTTGACAAACTTTAATGTTCCAGATAGAATAGGCATCGAAGGATATATAAGCCAGATATGTGTGGTTCAGTCTGAGTCAGGAGTTGTAGGGGGAGTAAAAGAAATTCTGAGAATTAAGGTTTTGGGTTTTGTACGTAGCTCATCCAAATGCAGCATGAAAACAGTATGTTTGGTCTGTTAACGTGTTTGGGATTTTTAGCTCAGGTAATACTCCTTATCCAATATGCCTGTTGTCATACAGGTGTGTCTGTTCTACCTTTCTTCCTCTTAGCTAAACAGGTGCTAAATGCAAAATACTTGCAGAAGTATCTTGATAATACAGACCACAACTGTTGATCTCGGTGGTTCATATCTTAAATATCTCCACTTGCTACTTACTTTTAAAGGTAGTTTGCATTATCTTTAGCTTTGTAATCCATGTTGGGAAATGTTACTTTTCCAAGTGCTTTTTGGTGAGCTTTTTAAAGGTCTCCTTTCCCCTCTTCTCCCAAGCTTATCCACGTGGAAGCTCGAAAGTACGTTAAAATGACTGCTAACAGGCTAGTTTCCATTTCCTCGCTGTATTGCAAATGCACATTAGTCCTTTGACTGTCCCTTGAAGCTTTTGCATATTGTGTAGCTGTTCTATGCTTATTTGCTATGTTTTTATGTTATTCCATCTGACTTGCAGGAATAAAAGCAGCTTTTCTTTTTGGTTCCTTCTTGCAATCATTGTTTCTTTTTGTAAAACCAGCCACTGCAATTTCTGAAGGGTTAAATGAATAGAAACTTGAAATGCAACTTATTCTCATATAAAGAATTTTGGCATAGCTTTTGGAAGGAAAATACCATGTGTGCATGTATCTTTGTGAAAAAGAGATACATCTTTTTCTAAGATGTAATGGTTGGAGACATGCATATATTTCATGCTTTAAATGTGTACACAACTTGGCACCTTTAAAGGTAGAGAGATGGTTGTAACTTTGTAGAAAAAGTGTTGCAACACATCCTTTTTCAGCCCAGAGTGAATTGTGGCATCATAACATATTTTCTTTTGAGGACAGTAAGAGCAAATAAATACATAGGTCATTTTATGACCGGACAAGATTAATGAATCCGTTACACTTTAGAGACTTGATTATTTTTTTTTCTCAATGATTACTTGCAGTGCTTTTCATTAAATGCAACTGTGTGTATTTCTATGTGTTTTTCTACATTTCTGTATATTACTGTTTCATATGTATGTGTACATTTCTTTCACCAGAGAAACAGAATTTATGAAAAAAGAAGAGGCTCATTCAAGGCTACTTGAAGAGAGAGACCAGAAATATGCAGAACAGCTGAGAGTGTATCAGGAAAAAGTAAAGGAGTATTATATTTTAAAATAGACTTCTGCATTCTCAGAGAGTTGTATCTCACTTCTGAATTTTAATTCTTGCAGATTTTAGAGCTTGAAAGTAAATTAAAAGTGTATGAGAGAATGCCATATCTATTTGGAGATGGTGGTTTATTGGAAGATATCTGTCAAAATCCAGGCCAATATAATGAAGATTTGAAGACTAAAGAAGAAAATGAAAAAGAAATTGAGTCAGTAGAAGACAGACTAAGTTCTTCCGATATGTTAATTTCTGGTATGTTATAGGATCTTTGATTTGCATTTATTAACAATTAGTAGTTATATGTGTAGTAGTTGTTAAAAGAAGTTGTTTGCTATTTCCTACTGACTGGGTAAATATTTGACCTTAACAAGTGTGGATATTTTTGTTTAGGTCCCCCAACGTTTTCCATATTTGCAGTAATGTGTTTCTTAAATGCTGTGGGAAAGAGGAGATAGGTGGAGAGAGATTCATCTTTACTATTCCTCATGTTCTCTGTTGGTGAAACTGATAGTATTAGTGGGACTAAACCACTGAGATTTGTCAGTTAAAATTCTACTGATTTTAAGCTATGATTTACACCAAAACTTGCTGGTTTTTAAATTGTCTTGTAATTTTATGTCTAGAATGTTATAAAATATCCAATGGTGGTTTAAAGGAGAACATTTTTAAAAGATATGGTAGATGCTTATGTTCTTTAAGAGTCTTAAAGAACAAGGGCAGGAAAGTACGTTTTGGGCACAAATTCTCACCTATTTGAGAGTAAAATTCCATTTTCAAGCCATAATACAATTATATCCTGATCACATGGATTTTTTTCTTTTAATTGAAGAAATTGAATGGAAATATATTAAGAAAAAAATTAAAATTGCTATCATAATATTGAAATATGGTATTATATAAAATGGTATTTTCATGTAGTGAAATGGTAGTAATGATTAACAGGTAAAATAATTGTGATTTAACTTCTAAATATTCTTCTGAACTGTGGGTTGGAGAATTTGCCTACCAGTTGTTTTGGACTTCTTTTTTTTAAAGTAGTACATCTCTGTTGCAGATTTTGATGCTTTTGTTGGGGATACTCCCAGATTAGACACCAGTGCACACAAAGCAAAAGCACAGCTTGCTTTGAAAGTAAAGCGCCAGCCACCTTCTCGATCAAAGCTGAAAGAGTCACTTGGGGCTGGACAGCACACTGCAGATCTACAGGTACCGATATTGATAGATAACTATGGATTCAGGAGTCTTGAATGTATGTTCAGTTTTGTCTGTATTTGCAATCTTAAGTGTTGTCCATGCTTCATTCAGACTGTGACAGTGTCATATTTTTATGCTGTAAATGAAAAACCCTATTTGGGTTCATACCACATGTCATTTCTGATACGTTCTTTCTGGCACAGTTAATTTGAAGTTAGCACAGAAATACGCAAGCTTGTTAAGTTCTGCTTCTACTTACTGAAAGATTTTGGTATAGTGACAGTGGTATGGTGTGAAATGTGTTTATCTATCATGTAATTCTCTCATCTGAAACAAGTTAAAAAATTTCTTCAAAAAGTAATCACTCTGAAATGCTTCATTATTCCATAAATAATCATTTAAGCCCACAAAAAATACACAAGTAAAATATTTAGCATGTTTCTGGAAAGCAGGTTAATTAAGGTGTATATAGTTAGTATGTGAAATAGCCAGTCATAGAGGGAAAAGATTGAGCTATTTCACTTAGTCTAAAAAGTGGGTGCATTGAATTAGAATGGCCAAGGTATACCAGAACACTTCTGACTTGGCTGAGGAAAGGTGATGTGGGATGTGCAGAAAGATCTGTGTATGTAACTTAAAATTTTCTGAACTGAGTAAGTTTGTGTGTAGTACAGCATATCCTTACATCTAATGGAAGATCAGATAGTAAGTTGTTATATATTGTTTGTCATAAAATAACTTTTGTATTTGTTGAAGGATGAGGATTCAGAAGATACTGTTCTCAACAGAGAACTTTCCCCTGTGTACCTAACCAAGACCCTAGAAACAAGTGAAAAATTAACTCTCCCACACCTGGATGACATAGATCGAAAGAATGAAAAGCTTGAACAAACAGAAAGCACAGAAAGTCCTCTAGAGTCAAGTCCTTCTGCTTCCACACACTCTTCTCCAGTACACAAACCAAACAATGAAAATAGTACAACCACCACTCGTTCACCTCCTCCTGAAGAGATGGCTCCAAATTCTCCTCAAGGGTATTCCAAGATTGTTAAGCAAAGAGAAGCAAAAGGGAAAGGCAAAGAAGCCAAGGGTAAAACTTAGGGGTTTATATTATTTTAATCCTTTGGGTTAAAGTATTGTGGATTTTGGATAGAAATTATTATTGAACAATGAAACTACTTCGAGGGAAAGTGAATTGTCTACAGAAATAATTACCTGTTCTAAAACCAGTTCTTAACTCTTCAAGAAAGTTTAAAGTTATCAAAATGTTTGTAAGTTCATTGTATTCTATTTTTACTTATTGAAAGTAAGTAGTAGTAGTATGTTCTGAAAATAAGCTTAGTCTTTTAATTCCTCCATCTGCAACAAGTTCATTACCAAATTTCTACAAAAGCTCAACATTTCTGAAATAATTTACAGTGACAAGAATCTAAAAGATGCCTCCAAAATAGATGCTGTTTCAACAAAAATTACTAGAAAGGAGTAAGTCTAAATCAGTTTAATAAAAGCTCAGGCCTATAAATCTAGAGAGTCTAAATGGTTGCCTTGACATAAGCTAAAGGAGAGCTAAGTAGTTGACTTGTGGATAGCCAGTGAAGGTCCTAAGGCATTTTTGCAGAACACTAGCCTCTTAAGTGGCAGTATACTGGAGAGTAAGTGTGACTGATTTCCTTATTCGCAGTGTTGACTTTGTGCTTCCAGATGTTGTACAGGTGTTTAAACAAGATACGGATTCTGAATATTATGGGAATTACTGCATTATTCATCTTGCCCTCTTAGGATATTTCTCACTAGGAAAAGGTTGAAGGTATTATGATCAGCTTAGTCACTACTAATCATCATTTGATTGAAATATTTGGCTTTTTTTTAAAGTATAATTGAAAAATGTATCAGATAAAATATTTTAAATGCTTGATATGTCCTCTAGTCAGCTAGCACAATATATAAAAGCAGATTATATTTGCTGTCTTTTCTGTACTGCTCAGACAAAACCTTTCTTTTAATACCCTGAAAACAGGATTTGTTTTATTCTCTCCTCATTCTATGTTTCTACAGTCTTAAACAAAACTAGTCTCCACCCTAGCTTGTTAGAAAAAAAAAAACCAAAACCAAAACCCTCACAAATTTACCGAAGCAACTACTTCATATCTAAATGATTTTTCTTTCTTTTCTACATTTTCTTCGGTGATGGAAAAAGCTTTGTAAACATTTTTCTAAAATTGGCAGTCACTGGAAGAGCTAATTAATGCAGTACATCAAAGATGAGGATTAGTATTGAAAGCTTGCTCTTTGTCGGCAAAATGGCACTAAATGGCAGCTTGTTGCATTCTAACCATATTTAAATGTCTACCTATTATTTCATTGAAATAATGCTTTCTATTACCTTCCCATTCATTCATGTATAAGTCTGTATTTTAACCTGTTGTACTGCATTTTAGAAATTACCCCTTTTCTTATAATTCTTTTGGAGAGAGATGTGGAAACAAATGTCAGTATTAAAATTAATTCTTCTGGTTTTGTATTTAACCTGACGGAAAAAATAATCAGTTTCACTGGTAGTTATGATTTATTGGATGTTACCTTTTTAGAAGTAGTGGTTAACTAATTAGATAAAGTTCCGATATTGACCAGAAACTACTGAGCAGATATTAAAAAAGGGGGAGGGAAGGAAACTTCCCCCGACTGTCCAGCATGTCAGATTTGAGATAACCATTTATGTGTTTCAGGAAAGGTTATGGGTGATGATAGTTGTCCTCAGTTTTATGTAGTGAACATGGTTTTTGTTCTTTCTGATCCTTGAAGGCATCTGTGTACATTACTTCATGTCAGTTGTCATCTTGAAGACAGAGCTTAAAAACCTACTTTGTCTCACGAAAAGCAGGCTTCATCTTTTTCATAGGCAGCTTAGTTATGCAGCAGTCTTGGAGGAGCTTCAAAGTCATGATTATTTCTTCAGAATAGTCACATTTACTATACTGTTTCCAAGAAACTTGGTTTGTTAGGTTCTGTCTGCTCTCCAGGTACTGGCTATCACGTTGGTTCGGCACATTTTCTGAAGCTGGTACCGTGCATTTGTAGCCCATGTTCCAATTAGCTAGCTGGTCTAGCTACTGGACCAGAAAAAAAATGCAAAAGGAACATCGTATAACTCTTGAAGCATAATAAAGGACAGTTGAATGCTGTATTTGCTCAGCTGTTCCTTTGAAATTGAGTTTCTTTAAAGCATCTTATTTATACTGGTTATGGAGTTGGTATATTTTAAGGTTGACATTTTGTAAAAGAAAGAGGTACTTTTTCATAAACCTATCTTAAACTACATTTCGGTTTAATTCACTGAAGCAAAATGCTGTGGTATGTTTTCTCTTTCAGTAGACAGTATAGAACTACTGTTTATCAAAAGCAGTATTTTTGATCAGTCATAAGCAACTGTTGTGTTGCCATTTTTCAATGGTACAGCACAGCCAGAATGATGGGAAGATGCCCTAAGAACAACTTATGTTGACATGGCTGTAGTATTTTCAGCTACTATCTGCATGTGTGAATGTGAATTTGAGTTACTCATATTTTAATATCTTATTTACTTACAAGCATCATCAGAATTACTTGAAACTTGCAAATATTTTTAGAATAACATTTTTATTTTTCACCCTACTATGAAAAGCAGAAGAAAAGAAGAATGAAGATAGGACAGTAGAAACAAATGAAGGAACATCATCAGGGAAGTCCAAAAGGAGATTTCCAGATTTTGGGTGAGATTTTATTTGTGTTCATTTGGAAACAGATAGGTTTCAGTGTTAATTTTGGAGAGTATCATGTTTTTCCTCAGAGAATTTCCTGGGGTTCTTTGGTTTTTATCTGAATACACAATAGCTTTTGGACATTTTCAGTGTTTGTTTTGATTGTATGTGGTCCTTGAAAGTACTTGCATAATTCTGTCATGGTTCTTGAGTAAAAGGTGAATGACAGTACTTTTTTTAATTACATGCATAATCTGCAAAATCATGCTTTGTATAATGACCTAAATGTGGCTTTTTGTAACAGCTAGAATCAATGTAGAAACTAGCTTATCGACTAAAAAAAAGTCACACTGTGTGAATGTAAATGCTTTATGAAAATTGTGGGTTTTTTTACTTCAGTGGATTACGAAAATCTGGAGGCAAGGGCAAGAAACACGAAAAAGAAAATCTAAGAGGTTCTCTGGATAGCAGGTAATGGTTTTATTTGTTTAATACATATGTGATGTATTCGTAACGATTTTAACCTAAGTATCTCTTTTAAAATTATCATTACTATTTGGCTTTAAAGTACATTCAAGTATAACAGTGGTAAAATATGACAATTGGGAAGATGGTATGGAGGTGAGCTTCTGATCTCCTAAATAAAGTAAGAATACATAGAATAGTATAAAGGAAACGATAAAACAGGGTTACATTTTAAAGTGCCTCAGAAGATTAACACTTTGTGCCTATCTTAAATATAAAAACTGCATCTTGCTTAGGAAGATTAATGTTGAGTAAGTTAAATTAGCAAATAATTTGAAATTGTTAAATAGTTGTGTGAAATATCTGCAAAAACACTTAAATTTGTGTTGTTCAGTAATTTATTTTGGATGGCAATTTAAAGGCAAGTATCATTTTAATTATCAATTGTGCTATGAAAATGAGAAGAACTAGTGGTGTGTGTTTCAAGTTTGTTGTTGTATTGTGCATGGGTTGTGTGTCTGGGGACAGGGTGAGGTGGTTTATTGTTTAAACACAATTTAATCTACTTATTTCAGAGGTTCTAGAGAACTGTTGGATGACTCTGGCAACAATCTGTCTGCATCCGATTCAGATTCCCCTGTTCCTACTTGCATGCCTTTCTCTTGGTTCGGAGACAGCCACAAGGAGCCTCAGATTTCTAGTAGCAGCTCACACTTTGCTCAGAGTGGGCAGGACAGTTGTGAACATGGTCAAGAGAAGAATAAGAGCAAGGTAAAGATGACTAATCTGTGCTTTGAATGTTTAAGCATTACGTCTTGATAAAGTAAAAATGTCAGTCTTAAGTATGTGAAAGCTTGATGACAGTCCTTGACCCCATCCCCTCTTCCAGACAGTGCTGCAGAAGGCTGAGGCTTCACAGCCCTCAAAAGCAGAAACTGTGTGAGTGTTCCTATTTCCTCCTGTTCAGTTGAAGCATCAGTGGAGGCTGTTCAGGCTGAAATAGCATCTAGGGAACAGTCACAGGGTATGTTATTTCACTGGTTTATGATTCTAAAGGTAATGCTAGCTTTAGGACAGCATATTTTTAAAAGCCAAATTTTTTCCCCTGCCTGATATAGTCTAACACTTGGAGGAAGTGTACATAAATAGAGGTCAGCTTCCCGGGCAGTTTGCCAACCGCCTCTACTGATATGTAGAGGTGAAGTGCCAAACAGGTGGATGGTTTTCATTAAGGAATTTAGTATTGAAAGTCAAGAGATGTATCTTCTAGGAAACTGCTACTGAGTAACACATAACATTCTAATAATTTAAAGCCTTTTAACCAAGTCTTAAGAGGGAGGCTACACAGTTCAGTCTGTAATCATAAAGTTACCACCTTCACAGTTTTTAAACTATTGGAAAGTAATGGCTATAAAAAGTAACAAGTGTAGTGTGTGCTGTCTAAATAGTTTGTTAAAACATATTTCAGTGTAGGACTGTTACTAACAATTTATTAACCAACCTCCATTCTTGTTTCCTTTGGATTTTGTCAAATTCCAAATTACAGCTATTTGAGTAACCTCAAAAGCTATTTTTGAGTTTCACACTTTTTTTCACTTTGGTTGTGTAAAATATTCTTTCACTTTTTCCTTTTTCTCTGTGCTGGTAAAGAAAAATGAGTCACAAATGTAGAAGAGAAACTCTCTGGGTTGTAATTTATGAAGTTACTGACAATTTGCAAAGGCAATTTGTTAAATTACCTTTTGTTTTCTTAGTGCGAATTTACAGTCCCTATAACAGGAGTAAGCTGTCTGCACACATAGTTTGTAAAGTGGTTTTAGAACTACTCACCATAGCACAGGAACTTAAGAAGAGTAGAAATTTTTGATCTCTGAAGTAGACTAACACTTCACAGAATACTGTCCATTGTGTCAGTCTTACATCTTTACAGCTCCTGCGTTGTTTGCTTTTGTTAAAGCATGCAGTGGCCAAAAGATGTTTCTTGGGTAAATAACCCAAGGATCTTGGGAGTGCAAGATCCATGTTGAACGGGGTATACATACAGGTTGGCACAATTTTTGATTAAATGGGAGTGCACAGCTCATTTCCTAATAGGCTACAGCAAAGTTATCAAGAGATGTTTTCTGTATAGTTAAACATTCAGTGGTTTAGGTTTCAAAGTCTTTGGTTGCGAAGAACCAGTTCGTCCCCACTTCGTTCATCCTTCCTCTCTGATCAAATAGTAGAAGTCTCACTTGTATTTCTACTACACACTCTCATAATGTGCTTAAGCATCCCTTAATGGCGTTTATATAGGTGCTTTTCTTGGCAGTCAGAAAGGTATAGATCTTACCAGATTGGGTGTTCTTCTCCTTTCCATGTTGCCTTGAAATAATAGCCTTTTCTTCTCATCGTTATATATTTCAGTTGATTATCACTTTAACTTTCCAGTTGGTTTCTTGCCTACTGGTTTGGTTTTTTTTGTTTCCTTCTCATACTCCAGTATGTAATTGCAGCTTACTGCTCCTTCTTCCTTAGTGCCAGTTGCAAACCAGCAGCTGGAAGAATATACAAGTCTTAACTATCTTCCTGCTTTATAAAATGGTGGAAAGCTGACCCTGTTAAACAACACACTCGCACATTAATTAATCCTAAAACATACTCAAGCTTTCCGAAGTCAAGCTGGTTTTACTTTGCAATAAATATTTAGGGTCTTTTATAAAGACAGTAATGAGGCAGTAGCTACTGCTTGGAATGACTAATCTTTGTAGACATTAACCTGAAGTTGATCATTGAGTTTGCACTACAATAACAAGACTTTGGCCAGTAAACCTTACTATGAAAAGACATTAAAAGTGAAAAAAAGAATTGTGCTTGACCACTCAGCAGTGAGTCTTGTTACTAAAAGAACATAACAACAGGGGCAAAGTCATCTTCCCAGAATTTAAAGAAAGAATACTCCTTTTTGCTGACTTCAACTCTGTAATATTTATTGCTTTTTTGGCTGAAGTATCCCATATGATCAGGTGAAAATGTTTCTTAAAGAGCAGGTAAAAGTAGAAGCCCTAACATAAGAACTTTGTCATGTACGAATTTCTAACTTTTGTACTGAGTCTTTTGCATTGTCTGTAATTTCTGTAGTTGAGTTTTAATATTGATGATGTAAGGAATTAAATTAAATTTAAAGTGGGTTCTGTTTCTGCCAGATTTGCCTTTGGAAATTATGATACCTAGAAGGTTTTTATTTTCCTAAAATGGTACTGAAGTAAACTTCTAATTTGGCAAATTAAACAACCAACTTCTTGTTCCTTGTGAAAGCTGGAAACACAAGAACTAAAATCTTGTGATCTGAGTCTTTGCAGACTGTTCAGCCTTATGAGATTTCTAAATTACACAGTTAGTAAATTAGTCCCTGTACATAATCTACTGCTTGATTTAGTCCCATTGATACAATGCAAACACATACATACCGCTCACATTTAGATGTATGTAGTGTTTAATTTTAGCTGCAAGGAATAACACTGGGATGTAAACGGATTATATCCTAGTACCTTTGGAAGCATACCTATAAAACCTCTTCTGTTTGAATTCCGTGCTCTTCCAGAATAAAAAAATCTTTGCAACTGGCTCTCAATCCTTAAAAGGAAGCTACTACTTCTTTAAACCAAATAGCAGGGGAGGAGAAAACATTACAGCTGGTGCTGACATGCTTTACTTTTGGTTATGTTTTCTTCATATTTTTTTCTGAAGTCTCATTAAATGTTTTTCTCTAATATCATCCTTTTTTTTTTTTTTTTTGCTTGGTTTTGTTTTTTTTTGCAGTGCTTTGTTTCTGAACTGCCCTTGACTGCTCTGCAAAGGTAGAAGGAGTGAACTGAGGGTAGCTAAAAGAAAAGCTCCTAAATAGATTTTCATTTTGGGATGAAATTAATTGGAGAATAGGTTGATGGACAAAGTGTTCTGTTGTTTCTGGAAATACCTTTTACATCTAAAAGACTGAATAAGCACCTAAAATATAATGTAATTTATAAAATAATCCACATGGGTAATTAGAACTCTGTTTTTCAGTTATGTACAGTACCACCCTAAGAAAGGTAGCAGAAAACCTCTAGTTGTGCTTTGGGCTGGGGTTGTTGGGGGTTTTTTTGTTTGCTGGGTTGTGGTGGATTTTTCCTCGAGTATTGTTTTGTTTTGTTTCTTTGGTTTTTTTTTTGGTTTTGTGGTTTTGTTTGGTTGTGTTTTTTTTGTTAAGACTGGAAATGTGTAGCAGCAATTTAGGGGGGAAAAGGGAGTGTAAAGATCAAGTATCAGCCCTAAAGCCAAGGCCAGAACAAAATTTAGAGTTGAGTTTAAACTGAAATCAGGTTTAAGTCAAGGACACAAATGCAGAAGTACTCAATGAAGACAACTGCAAAAACATAGTTCTGAGTTCAGTAACTTACAGGAGCATCAGTTACTGAAGAAAAATGTAACATCAGTTTAATTTAGGATCTCAAATTATTTATGCATATAGGGATATAGTATGGCATCCTTATAAAGTATAGTTACTTGATTAGACATGTAGAGAAAATTATAGTAAATAATTGCTTACTGTTTGTAGACAACACAGGGTGGTACTGAGAAAAAGATATTGGAAAGGCAGAAGTAGGAGGCTTGATTTTGACAGTTACTTTTTACTCACTAAAGAAAAATAATGTGGAGGTCAGGATATGAGTTGGAAATGGAGGTAATCAAACTAGAAAATATTCTGTGAAACACTTACACTGGTATTCTTTAGGAGGATTTTCTTGCCAAACCTGCTGTGAAGTTTTCAGGTATAGCATATGGGGGGATTTTGTATTCTTCAGCTTCAGTCATAAGCTGCTCAGGTAACCTGCCTGAAGTTATACATGTGGTGGCTGCTAAGTAAGTTTGAACCTGAATCCTGCTGCTTTTAGAGGCAAAGACAGACATACAGATCCAAAAGCTTCCTTTAAACATAAACTAAGTGTAATAACTAAATGCAAACAGTAAGTGCTATGAAGATTTTACATTCTTTCAATATAATAGTTCTTACATTAGTCATATTTCTAACCTGAACTTCAATTTCTTAGTTTTTTAAAAAACATAATAGTAATATATTGAAAGAATTTTTTAAAAAGATCTTTCATAAGTGTTCTATTTTGAAAATAATTTGTTGAGGCTTTCAAACTACATAATTTCTGTAGATTTACACTGTTAAACCATTCTTTGTAAAGACAGAAATAACTGCTGAATTTCTAAAATGTTCAGCTTTGTCATAGTGTTTGTATGCTATTTGGTACTTTAGCTATAAAGATTTTATACAGCTTGATACAGTCCATTTATTATAAAAATTCTTCTAGAGATATTTTACATCTATGTGTTTGGAGTTTTTTTATATCAAGGTAGTTTTCAGATTACATGATTCTGTGCCTCAAATACAGCCACCTCAAAACAGAATCATAGAATAATTTGGGTTGGACCTGTAAAGGTCATGTAGTTCAATGCCCCTGCTGTGAGCAGGGACATCAACCAAATCAGGTTGCCAGGAGCCCCGTCCAACCTGACCTTGAATATTGCCAGCAATGGGGCATCATAAAATAGTTAGGACTGGAAAGGACCTTAAGATCATCTAGTTCCAACCCCCCTGCCATGGGCAGGGACACCTGGGATTAAACCATGTCACCCAAGGCTCTGTCCAACCTGGCCTTGAACACCGCCAGTGATGGAGCATTCACAACTTCCCTGGG